>OY283145.1:31934917-32233718 GCA_958299785.1 Medicago lupulina | reverse complement strand
GCCTTGGAATGTTCATCATTCACCTGTTGAGGGCTCATGCCCTGGAACGCCTTGTCGTTCAATTGTTGAGGGCTCATGCCCTGGAATGCTTTAACCATTCAAATTGTTGAGGGTTCATGCCCTGGAATGCCTTGTCATTCAAACGCGTAAAATGGTACCACATGCATATTGCATTAGTAGTTGTTGTTGGTGCATTGTTGCATTATTGTTGTTCGTCGTTGTGTCGTTGCATAGTCGTTGTCGTCGGTTGAGCTGCTGTTGTGTTGTTGTTGTTGGATGAATTTAATTATGTTGTTATCCATGATGTATATAGAAATATATTGAAGTATTGTTGATATTTAGGGTGTTAGATTCAATTGATGAATTATATAATATTATTATTGTTTGAGAATCTCACCCCTGCTGCTTGAAAATGTTGCCCTTCGTATGGGTAACTTGCAGGTAGCGAAGACTAGTAGAAGTGGTGGCTCATGTGTCTTAGGGCTCTCATACGTAACGGGATGGGAATTAGTTATTGTATTTTCATTCCTTTATGTATCAAATTTTGAAGCATGTTGTTGGAGTTTCATTTTGAGAATAAATGTTGAAATATTACTTATGTTGGGGCCTTTGTGCCAGATTTATATGTTGTTGGATGTAATGTTTTGAAAGATTTTTCCGCTGCAATATTTTGTTGTTGACGTTGTTGAATAAATAATATTTTCAATCTATTTATGAAATTTTTGAAAAGCAGTGTAATGCTCCGTTTGTTGATTTACTATGATTTTATATTAATAATTAGTTGTTGGGATAACGGGGTGTTACATAATCCCTCATCTTTAAATGAGTATGCATGAGATTCAATCTCTTACGTCTTAGAAATCATGAACATCTTAATGAATCCAACAATTTGGAACAACATTTTAGATCGACACATGCAGCTTAATCTCAATTATAAACAGCAACATGGCAGCAATAAACAGTCATAAGATATAACAATATCAATGAAATCATCATTCAAAATGTCACATATATTTCACATATATTTCATATGATTCATAAATCATTAACAACAACATGGCAGCAATAAATAGTCATAGGATATAACAATATCAGATACAATCGTCCTCTCAAACATCACATATAATTCACATATATTTCACATAAAAGAATACATCTAATACGAATCAATTAGCAACATCATTTAATCATCTTATAACAGCTTCATAGATTATCATTAATATTGTAATTAGCCTCCATTCCTACCCAATGATCAGCTCTCAAGGTCTCGTGCAAAGCAGAACTGGTCAGAAGCTAAACCTCTAGTTTAGGAGCAAAGCTCTTCAGGAGCTAAGTTGTTCAGGAGCTAAGCCCTTCATAAGCTAAGTTGTTTAGGAGCTAAGCTCCTCAGAAGCTAAGTGGTTCAGAAGCACAGTTACTCAGGAGCAAAGTGGTTCAGAAGTACAGTTACTCAGGAGCAAAGTGGTTCAGAAGCACAGTTACTCAGGAGATTGTTCAGAAGCTTGGTTGTTAAGAAGCTTGTTCAAGAGCGAAACTGTTCTGAAACAAAACTGGGTACGGGGTTACAAACTTTTTCAGCAAAAATCCCATTTTACACCAATCTTAACCCCAAATTCAACTGAATCGTCTGCACTAAGGCTGTTCTATCATCTGTAACCAGTACCTACGTCAATTCTACGGGTTTCTCATCATCTGATCATCAAAATCGTCACTTTTAACCTAATTCTCAAATCCTCAAATCAACTGAATTGTTTGCACTAAGGTTATTCTATCATCTGTAACCAATTTCTACATCAATTCTACGGTTTCTCATCATCTGATAATCAATTCGTCACTTTAACCTAATCCTCAAATCCTTAAAAACTATCCCTACACTTGCTAGATATAATCATATGAATTACAGATTAATAATATTGTATGCTAGGCTCACCCTTACCTTAGATTGTTTTCTGAAATCCAAAGTTGCGTTCTTCGTTCTTGAGTTATCTCGTGCTCTCCTCTTCTAGCCTTTTTCTCACAAAACTGAACGTACGTGAAGAAACTCCTAACCTAGTTTTCCTTTTTATAACTCCTTAATAATTCTATCTTATTACTCTTTCTTCCCAAAACTCTTTAAAATCACTAAACAACCCTCACATCTTAATATTTATTTTATTTTCATATCGTATTCTATTAAATAATAAAATAAGTCACCACATCATATAAAATCACTAAAAATCACATAAATCTCATAAATCATACTTCTTCACATCTCATAAATCATATAAATATATCTAGACTCTTCAAATGAATCAAATAATTAAAATAATCTAAGTGGGCGTTACATAGGGTACTTGATCTCACTTATGAACCGGACGTCCGCTAACTTCTTTACTTCTTCATCGACAACTTTCCTTCTCTCCTCGCCAAGATTTTGTTTTCTTTGGACCAGTGGTTTGATGCTCAGATTGATGGCGAGGTGATGGCATACTACGCTGGGATCAATTCCGGGCATGTCTGATGGCTTCCAGGCTAATAAGCCCACGTTGTCTCTAAGCAGTTGTGTCAGGGCGAGTTCTTCATCCGGATCCAAGGAAGTACCTAATTTGATGACTTGATGTGGTTTAGGGTTTATGCGAACCTCTTTTTGATCTGCTGTTGGTTCAATGCGCTCTTGATGATATTCTTCTCTTGGATCAAGATCAATCATATTAATGCTTAACAGTTTGTCTTCAGCTTTTACTTTCTTCTTCATTTCTGTAACTTTCAGCTTTTGTGATAGCATTCCTTAGCGATCTTTGTAACGCCCTCTTTAATTATTTAACTATTTTATTAGATGTTATGATATATGTTTATATATTATATGATTTTGATGATTATGTGACGTATTTGTGACGTATTTGTGACGTGTGAAGTATTATTATTTTATTGTTTAATAAAATAATATAAGTGATGTTTATATGAATATTTAATTAGTAAATAAATAGATGTGGTGGAAAAAGATAGAATTTCAAGAGATGGGGTTATAATTATAATTAAGAAGAGTTGTGTGGGTTAAGAAGGAATTAGTTAAGTTGTGAGGGAGTATATAAGAGAAGTAGGTTAAGAAAGGAAGGTTTTGGAGAACGCGTACAGACATTTGGGAAAAAGCAGAAGAACGGTCAAGAGAGAAGAGAAAGCTAGGTTCCAATTCTGCAATTTTTCCAGGTAAGGGTGAGCCTAACTTCAATAGTATTAATGTTAAATCATTTGTTCTTGATTAGCTTAGAGATTGGGAAGAATTGAGAGAAGTTTTGAGAATTAGGGTTATGGTGATTTTTGATGAATTTGATGTGAGAATGTGTTGCATTGCTGTTTAATGTGTTACAGAACCTAGATTATCCCCTAGGATGCTATTGCTGATGTATTAGAAGCTTAAGTGGAGAGAATTGACAGGTTTTGGTGTGAATTGGACTGAACCCGTAGTGGTTCTGAGATCGCTCGCCTGTGGCGAGCAGATCACTCGCCTGTGGCGAGCAGATCACTCGCCGTGGCGAGTAACCCTTGGTTGCTCGCGAGGCGAGCAGTATAGCTCGCTGTGGCGAGCTTGACCCTTAAAATTAGGAATTTTGCCAAACTTTAGATGGTTTTGAGTGTCCCAGTATTTATAGAGATGACCTGTGAAGTTGGTTTGGTCAAATTGGATTTAGGGAGCTTAAAAATGAGGATTTTGTTGAAAAATGTCAAAAAGGCCGAAGCACCCAGTTTTTCTCGCCTCCAGCTCGCCCCCAACTCGCCTTTGGCGAGTGAGCTACTGGGAGTACTCGCCTGTGGCGAGCAGATGTACTCGCCGTGGCGAGTTAGTTGGTTCAGGACTGTTTGTTGTTTTGCGATCTGTTTCGCATGGGACTTTGAGAGGAACCTTTGGGGTAGTATTGGTGAAGTTTTATATCCTTAAATGTATGCTATAAAGATGAATGCTGATGAACTACTGGAGCTGTTGATAAATGACGTATGAATGAAAATAAGTGATGTTTGAATATGATGATTGTGTGATTGTGATGATGATACGTGTTGTGTTATATGTGATTAATGAGATGATGTCTGCCATGTAACTATTATACCTGCATGTGTCAGTTGTGTATTATGAATGATGGTCTTGAGACGGTGTATTGAGTTGTTAAATGACGAGTCCATGCATTTGCATAATTATGAGACGGTGGAGCTTTATGCTCAAAGCGACGGTGGAGCATTTGCTCAAAGCGACGGTGAAGCATATTAATGCTATAAAAATTTGGTACCACATGCATGATGTCGAGACGTTAGGTGTTGCATTTAGTCGAGTCAATTGTGACATTTATGAGATGGTGTCTGAGACGTTGATGTGTGATGTAATGTTGTTTATGACGATGTTTATGATGTTGCTATGATGATGCTTATGATGATGCTATGGAATGCTATAATGTATATGTGATGAGTTGGATGTATGATTTGTTAATCTTGACTTATGATTATATATTAATATTAATGTTGTGAATCTCACCCCTTCTGCTGGAATTGCCGCCTTGTGGGCAAGTGCAGGTACCCAGTCTTAGATGCGTTGATGCGAGGATGTGTGAAGTTAGGGTTGCTCTGATATGTAACGGGATGGGGTCTTTTGTGGAGTCTATTCCTTATGTACCATGCTTGATTAAACGTTGACTTTTGTGATGTAGAACCTTAAATATTTTGAGACGTTTTTGCTGGCTTTTAAGCCAAGACATTTATGAGATGAAACCTTTTTGAATTCCGCTGCTTAACTGAATGTTTTGTAATTCGATAAATTATTATCTAAGTTATTTTTAAAGATGAAATGTGACACTCCTTTATGACAAATACTCTGATGTATGATTTATTTAATGAAATTTTTAAGACGGGAAATTGGGGTGTTACAATCTTCTAGTCTCCTCTAATAGTTCCTATTTTCCCTTTCTCTACAGGGTACTTCATGAATAAGAATTTGGTGGATTGGAAAGCGCCAAGGAGGTTGAAAGATGGTCGCCCGATGATGATGTTGTAGGAGTTGGGCACGTTGATCACCAAGTAATTTACTTTGATGGTTTTGGCATTTTCTCCATATCCGAAAGTTGTTCTTAGGGTAATGTAACCCCGAACATGCACCTGTTCACCAGTGAAGCCTGCTAAAGTTCCTTTGAAGGGTTGCAACTGTTCCGAGTCTAGCCCCAATCTCTCAAAAGCGTCATAATAGAGGATGTCAGCTCAGCTTCCTGGATCAATGAGAACTCTCTTCACATCCCAGTTAATTTTTTTTAGAGTAACGACCATTGGGTTGTCGTCATGGGGAGCCACGCCTTCAGAATCGTCGAACGTGAAGGTGATGTGTTTTCACGCCTTGGGTCTACTGCCCTGTCATTTATGAACATCACTTGCCTTACGTATTTCTTTTGGGATGAACTAGATTCTCCTCCCCTTGTGAAGCCTCCTTAATGGTGTTGAAAGTATGCCTTTATTTTGAATCTTTTTTGTGGTTTTCCTCGTTCTTTTGTTCCAAAGGGCGTCGTTGATCCCCACCTCGCTCTCCTTTGGCATATCCTCTTAGTTTTCCCTCTTGTGTGAGCTTGTCAATTTCTTTCGTGAGTCGCCAATAGTTGTCAGTTGTATCTCCTAGAATTCAATGATACTTGCACCATGCTTCAGTGTCGTTGCCCATGTGGTCGCCACGAGGCTCTAGAGGGTTTGGGATGAGCTTGGATTGATAAACCTCTCTGTAGATTCGCTATGGTCTTCTATTCAGTGGGGTGAAGTTGTATATGCTATAAACCCTTCTCTCTTGTCTCTTGAAAGTACCTCTGTCTCTGTTTGGCGGCGGGTAGTAGTTCCGTTTATCCGCTTCGGAGTTGCCACCCTCCTTTGCATCCCTGGCCTTCTTCTCTGCATTACTTTCCTCGCCCTTGATGTAACATTCGGCCCTTGACATAATTTCCTCCATGGAATCAGATGGTTTCTAAGTGAGGGACTCGTTGAAAGGGCCTGCCCACAGTCCATTTTGGAACGCTCCTACGAATAGCTCCCGATTGGGATGTACCACCTTGATCGTGGCGTCATTGTAACGGGCGAGATAGCTCCTTATGGATTCATTTTGTTCTTGACGGACGTTAAACAAACTACTAGTTGAAACCTTTTGATGGCGACTTGTAGAGAACTGGTGGATTAGTTTCTTTGTCATGTCTTGGTAGCTGATTATAGAGAATCTGGGTTGGTTCATGCACCAACGGAGGGCGGTGTCGCTCAGAGTTCCCGCCAACAGTTTGCACTTGAGTAAATCAGGTGCCATGATCACAACCATCAGGGTATTGAAATAAGTGATGTGCTCGACCGGATCGCCTTTCCCATTGAAGGATGATAGTGATGGAGACTTGAAACCTTCTGGAACCGGCGCATTCCATATTTAGGCTGATAGTGGTTGAGGTTCAGGTTCGTCTAGTTCGCCGTGATGGGAATCTTCTTTCTCTAGATTCTGCTGTTGTTGGATAGTTTCTAGTGATGCTTGTAGGGCTTCATTATGTTCAATTAGTTTGACGATTTGGGTTTGCATCGTTTCGACTTCTTCTGCAATGGCCATGGCGATAAGGGTTTTCTAAATCACGATGGGATGTGCGATTTAGGGTTTCATTGGTTGGTTAGGTTTTTTCCAAATCGCTAAAGAGTTCCACGATTGGAACGTTTTTGAATAGGTTTAGGGTTTCCAAATCACGATTTGCGATTCAGAAACGTGGTCAAGGTTAGTTTTACCACTTCACACAGACGGTGCCAAGTGTATTTGCAAAAAGTACAATAATCGTATTAGGGTTGTATTGTATTGGTCATGCCTTAAGAAGGCTCTCAAGGTTGGTATTCATAGCCCTCTATGGGCCTGGCTTATGGAGTTTTGCAGAAGCTTTTTAAGGCGGTGACCTACCTGAGGCGCGCTCTGGGCCTCAGACCCCTTATAAAGGGTGATGAGGTTTCTAAAAGGGTCTAAAATCCCTTCTGGAGGTCTTTTATGCCTTTAGGAATATTATGACGCTCCATTCTTATCTCTCAAATACTACCAGCAGACAAGCTTATTTGGCATTGGGAGAATAATGGTGAATATTATGTTAGATTGGCTCATCGGGTCCTAAAGGATATAAACGGCAGAGAAATTCCAGAATCCTCCTATTCTCACCTCACTAAATTATGGAAAGAAATATGGAAGGACCCGGTTCCAAAAAAAGTTCGCAATTTTCTATGGAGGCTATCCAAGAACATTCTGTCCACTAGAGCGAACATATTGAAAAGAGGAGTCCAATTTGATGGGAGTTGTCCCATTTGCCATGAAGCCACTGAATCCGTTTACCATTTATTCATACAATGTGAATTTGCCAAGATTGTTTGGTTCTCTACCCCTTTAGGAGTGCACACCCAACAAGACATAACAATTTCCGAATGGTTGCTTAGGGGAGTAAAGTGCAAAGATTATGGGTAGCTAGGAATGATTGTGTCTTTAATTTCGAACAACCCAACCCCATTGATATAGTAACATGATTTTTTTTTGGTGCAAGATTTAAATGATTTAAACTGTACTAACTAATCACAACAATTATGTCCCAAGTACAAGAGCAAGGCCAAACTCTATATCTGCTGAAACTTTCCGAATTTTCGTTGATGCAGGTTGTTTTATGGATGATTATACAAGATGGGGACTGGTTGCTATTAATCAAACCAACTATGTCGTCCTCTCAGCCTGCCGAAAAAAGGGATAGTAACTGACCCTACTCTTACTGAAGCGTTAGGGGTTAGATGAGGACTGCCAATGGCAAAGCAATTACATTGGAACACAGTCATTGTGCTCTCAGATTCAGAAGTAATAGTTAACTGCGTCAACTCAAAATATGTGGTAGATGCTATTGATCAGATTATCCAGGATTTTCAAGAGCCTATGTTAGAGTTGGCTAGATATCAAGTAGTTTATGTTAAACGTAGTTTAAGTTCTATTTCTCATAGTATAGTTAAATTTTCAAAAGATGTTGGATGTAGGACTTGGTTGGGGCATTTCCCAAGTCAGGAAAATATTCACTCTACTGTAACTCCTCTTTTCATCTAATGAAAACATCTTTGCGGTAAAAAAAAACCCACATTCATACGTCGTTTGACCTTGATCAGTCTCTGATTTTTCAGTTAAAAATTCGGCAGAGAGGTATTTTAAAATACCTTATTTTTTTGGTTCCGAGTCACGCCCTCTTCTCTCTTTATTTTTATCTTTATTTTTATTAACTTTAAATTTTAATTTCTATCTTTATTAAACATCTTAATTAACTTCAGTTCCATTTTTTTTAATCTTTATTTTTTTATTTTATTCTTGTTTTTTAAAGCTTATTCCTTTTTTACTTATAGTCTCTATCTCTTTTTTATTTATTATTTATTTATTTTTGTCCCAATGATAAGTCCAATTTTTTTAGAAGATAGGTTCAAAAGAAACAGTCCGAATCAGGCTGTCACACGCAGTTTCATCTGCAACAGTTCCAATCCAAGCAAATTTTCTGCATCTTTCAACAAATCCCAAACCATCAAACTTGACACTATAAAATACGACCTGCACACATAGTCTCGGGGGGCTGAAATTCACACAAACAATTCTCATAAAAAAAACCCTAGCCCATTTCAATAACCTGCAATACACACAACAACAGATCGAAACCAACAACATCAATATTATCAAAAATCAAGCCACTGATCCATATCACAAAACCAACACAATCAAACCTGCAAGAAATTTTCCAGCAATAAGCATTCCAAACCGGAACCATTTTGAAACCAATACATCTCAAATACATTTTCTCGGCCATTACAATCCCGTTACAACCCGACACACACACACCCAAATCGGCCTTAAGCCGAACCAAACAACAACAAAAACCGACCTAAACAATCTCCACAAACCGTACCTGAACCGGTCCTCCTACGCCACAAACCGAATCGGTCATCTAGCACAAACCCGTCACAAAACTGGAGATAAAAGGAAGAGAAGGAAATGGTAGATTTTTTTTTTCTTCTCTTTTTGTCTAGATTTAGGATTAAGGGTAGTTTGTTACTTTTCTTTTTTAGTGCCAGAAACCGAAAGAAGGGAAGGTTTAGGTTAGGAAAAAGTATCTTTTTATAAAAGAAGAGGAATTTTCTTCTCCGGCACGGTGGCACTGTCGGTCTCCCCAACCGGAGAAGAAGGGTTTACGACAGACTCATAGAGAGAGAGAAGAGAGCATCTTCTCTCAAAGGGAGGAAGAAACAGAAATGTTGGTCTATTTGGCTATATGGTTACTAAGTTAGAGGGGGGGGGGGGTAAATAGCGTTTTTGAAAAACTTTCCGGAGATTTGATAAAATACGATTTTAATGAAATTAACTATTGGAATTTAGCTTGAATAATCACAATCAATGAATTAACAAAAATCAAATATATGTGGAATAAGATTTTATCTTAGAATTGAGAGATTCACGATACATACTATTTACACAATCAATATTTAATGATCCAAGCACAAGGTACAAAGCAATACTCAATTTCAAACCAAATCTATATGACAATAATCAAATAATAGTTTTGATTAATTGAATAGGTATTGCAATTAATTGGTCCAAGTAAAATAGTTTTAACCTAAATCAAATGGATTTAGATTATTTGTTAGGGAAAACACTACTTCGATCAAAACTAGCAATTCACTTAGCAATTAATCAAATAATCAAGTGCAATTAAAAGTAAGGAGTGAGAGAGAGAGAGAGAGAACACCGATATTTTTATAGTAGTTCACCCTTGTTCGTCCTCGCTAAGGGCTAGGTCTACTCTTCTTGATGAAGTATGCCTTCACCAAGGTCATCGACTATGTATGAAAAGTTACTACAATGTTTACAAGAGTTCCTTCGAATTAAAGCCCTAATTCTTCAACTCCTATGTAAAACAAAGCCCCCCAAACTTCAAGTAACCCTTGAATTTGGTGCTCCTTGAATCTTCGAATCCTTGAATTACCCGTGCACTCCTTCGATCTCTTCACTCGAGTCTTCAATGCTTCGTCCGCTAAACGAACCCCTTTCGATATCAAGAACAATTAGAAAGAACAGCCAAGCCCTATGGTGGTGGAATGAGATCCTTCAATTCACTTTGAAGCCTTGATTAAGCCCAATCAATCTTCTTGAGAGAACCAAATTACAATCCCTAGTAGCACCCTAGAGAATCTACACACTCAAAGACAAAGTGATTCTAAGAAAAAGTGTTTAATCTTGAAGAATGTATGAGCAATGAGTTTTTGAAGCCAAGAGAGATTAGATGCAAATGATTCAATAGTTTTGGAGTTGTGGGAGAAGGAGTATAATAATGAGTAAGAAGACTTAATTTTCGCATAAAATCAACTAACTGAATCAATTTAAATTAACAGTGAATCGATTCAGACACTAAGAAACACAAGCCCAGATAAAGGAGATAGAATAAAGATTGATGCAAGTCAAAAATTACTTGAAACGACTTGATAGAAAATTAGAGAGTGTACTAATCTAAATCGCGTAATAAAATAATTCGTTTCCTCAGGGACTGTTTTGATATCAAATTAACAAGAACATTAACGTTAAGATATAATAAAATTGGGGTTGCCTTTGGCAATTGGATATGAGTTCAATTGTCAATAAAATGATGAAAGTAACGTTGGTTTTCAAAAGAGTTTAAGAGAAATGACTAGATCAATTGATTCATCTGCACATCATTCATTTAGCAACCTATTTCTTAAGTCTACGAATGTCATAAAGTTCACGACAAATTAACACAATAAACTAGGTCAATCCCTTGATCCCAAGTCCTCTTATCTATTCATAATTCCCTAATCCCTTAGGTGAACCTATCATCATCAAAGGTTGTGGAGTCCGTTAATTCAGTTGTCACGATCTAACAACAATCTATCCCTAGATGGCCCGTTAGATTGAACAACATACATATTTCTGAGATACACGCTAGTGTCAATAGTCACATAATATCTCGAATCCAATATATTTGGTCATAATCATAAAGGCATTAAGAACAACATATACTGAATAAACTAGATTGACATTCATTAAACTTAAGAGTGTCAGGTTACATTGACATGAATTAGTACATAATCATCTCTTGACCTAATCACAACGAAATTAGCTACTCATGGCTAAAGCATAAATAACTAATATTAAAGAAGAAATCATTACATGAAATTAGTAACCGGCTATGAGTTTTGATGGTCTCCCACCTTCTGCTCAGTGATCCAGCTCCAAAAGTCTCCTTTTCTCCGTAAAATTTTGAACCCTTGCCTTAGAAATCAGTTTGGCTTTTATAGGAAAAAATCAGGTCATGCACAAATCGTACTACGATGCCCAAAATCGTAGTACAATGTCTCATTAACTCCAGATCGAGCTCAGACGCTCCCTTTCATCGTAGTACGATGCTGGAAGATCGTACTACGATATTTCCAGTGGCCAGGCAAATAAAAAAAGTCCTCAAATCGTAGTACGATGCTAGAAATCTTACTACGATGCATTATGTACTCATGCTCTTCAAATGTATCTTTTTGTAGCTCAAAACTCAAGCAAAACCACCTGAACTCGACTCAACATTACACGAAATTAAAGCAAAAGTGATCTATGACCTAGTGTCATCACAACCCTAAATTTGCATCGTTACTTGTCCTCAAGGAACTTACTTTAAACATGAATTGAAACAGTAAAGTAGCACCTAGCTCGTCAATGGTATCTCAAAAGTTCATCTCCTAGTTATCATTAGTGGGCTAACCTGCTTGCCAAACATTCATCCCACAACTTCACTCAACATCATTGAAAAAGTTTCACACAGTCGACACACTAACCACTATATTGCCAAAACTTGAAAAACTTCTAAACATCAATCAAAATTACATCACAATACACACTTTTAAGGACTTTCAGGGTGTAACGGGGCTAAGGTCACAGGTGGGATAATTTTGGGAAGTAGGCTTAATATAACAAATTGGAGTTAAGCATATCCTACTTACTTTGGCAATTGGAAACACCACACCTAGGAATAATTTACTCAAATTTGAGAAATAGAGAACACAACAGAAGTTTCCAGATCACTAAATTTACAAATCTTTGTCTCAATTTATTATATAATTATATACATTTTCTTTGTAAGTTGATTTTTTGTGTCAACTTGATTTTATATATATATATATATATATATATATATATATTGTTTCGAGACAAATGTGATCTATTTAACTTATGTTCCCTATATCCTTCACCCCAAACTTAAAATGTTGTTGTCTCATGAGCAACCCCAAACTTAGGTTTTTGCAAACACATCACAATTACGTAACTCCAAAATAAATTGGGATAGATTCCTAAGGTCTCTAGGTTGAAAATGTGGTTTGTCACCGAAACAACGGGGTCTAACCTATAGGCTTAAAGTTGGCTTAAAAATGGAAAAAATTTATTGCAACAGGTAGGCTTCAAAGGCTCAAGGTACAAGCACTTTGCCATAATGTGTAAGTAATGTAACCAATTGAAATAAAGAAAATTCGCAAGTGTTAGAAATAGTATTAGCATGGAACACTCATATTTGGTGAAAATTGAAAAAAAAGATTGGGCTTTGAAACTTACTGGCTGAGGTTTATGGAAGTTGTTAATCCACGATGTCGTACACTTCAACAAAGAATCCTCATGCAAGCTCTTCCTCCTTGAACTTTTGAAATACCAATGATGAACAAATGCTACTAGACTGGTAAAATTCAAGAAAAAGTGAGTTCCTCGATAACAAACAAATGCAAATGCAATTACAAACATAAGGTAAGCAAAATTCAGAACACTAGCAGCAATCACACACCAACAATGTTATTAGACCGAAACATAACAAAAATGACAGAAACAAAATAAAAACAATTAACTACTGAATTAAGGAATGCAGAATCACTGATCATGCAAATCCTGCTGCTCAAACCCATCTTGATGTGGTGGTGGATCGGATAGTATGCCTGCGAGCTCTACGCCTTCCCCATACGTATAGTCCTCCTTAATGTCATGCTCCCACTGAGCAGCTATATCCCTATTCACTTGGAAGTAACTTCTCATCTGCTCTCGGGAACTAAACCTCTCAAATGAACCCCTCGGCTTTCTCTTGTACTTGAGTGTCATTGCGGCGAACTGATTTGAGAACCTTGGGGGCTCTATGTACATCTAAGAAGATGCTTCTTCCATCCAATTAGCTGAGGTATAGATATATTCAACCAGTGCTGGGTGCATGGGTGGGTACTCCGCCTCAGGTTCTCCTTGCACATTCGGCTGCTCCTCTGGTTCATATTGGATACCACCCTCCTCTCTTAGCTTCCTCTCGTAACCCTCCAATGATGTGTCGGTAATAGGCAGTTTAGACTTGACATACAGATCTAACGGTTCCGTTGGAACTCCAGCTTTTTCACACAGAAAATTAATCAAGCAGTTGTGACCCAAAGTCGTGTTGCTAGTGGTCACCATTTCTTTAATGCTAGCAGAAATCAGTCTCCCCACATTCATCTGCTCTTGTTTCGAAAGGAGCACTAAAAGAATGAAAACTTTATTCACAATCATTTCTGCAGCAGGAGATGTTCCTTCAATGGGGGCGTTAATGAACGACGCCCACACCCTGTACACCGGTAACAAGTGTGATGTATTAATCCTTTGAGGATTGCTTGCTGGTGTTTTTCTCCTCCACCCTTTACCCTCTTTCATTAGCCCTACAAGCATCTCATCCCATTCCTCATGAGATTTAGGGTAGTTCAACGGGTCCCTTCTCCGCTCCACATCACAAACTTCAGGCATAGGAAGCCCCAACATACGGTTAATGTCGCGAGATGCATAACTACCTCCTTTCCCCTCACTATTGCAAAATAAGTTTTCTTTGGCTCCACATAAGCGTTTGCAAAGAATTCCAACGCAATCGACTTGGTACTCGTTTTTTTCACCATGCCATTCAGACCTTCCCAACCTTTCTCTCTTAAAGTGGTCTCAAATGTGGGGTGCCTAGTGAGGTTTATGACATCAAATGCACATTCTCCAACAAAGTCTCGCTCCTTAATCTCTTGGTACCTTTCTTCCACCTTTTCCGACTTAAACCTTTGGTAAGTGGGTTGTTGGGTTGATTCCGGTTGTGGGTTAGATGTTGAGGCTGGTTGTGTTTGACGTCTAGTTTGTTTCTTGGTTTGTGGATCTGTGTTATGGGAAGTTTTGGGTGGCATTTTGTGATGCTTGCAAGGTGTTTGATAAAATGGGTGAGAGAATGTTTGGAAAATTTGTGAGTTTGGATGGTTTGATTTGTGTGGGAAATGTTTGGATAAGGTTTTTGACAAAGAAAAATGGTGATTTGGTCGTACAAGTGAGTTTGGGTTGGAGATGTAAGGATTTGTGAAGAAAACTCGGCAGAGCTTTGCTAGGGAGAAGGAGAAATGTGTTGGGTTGATGCGGCTTCAGGATAAATAGCAGGTTGTATCGTAGTACGATGGTGCATATTGTACTGCGATGGAGTTAGTAACGGTTAAGAAAGTTGAATTTTTTTTTGAAATCGTAGTACGATTCCTCGTATCGTATTACGATTTTTACCAGAATGACACTTTTTCTTGGCACATTTCATCGTACTCCGATGCATACTGTTGTACTACGTTGAAATGTGCCCCCCCTTTTTTTTTTCATCGTAGTACGATTTCTGGGTATTGTACTACGATTTTTCCAGAAGGAAGTGGTGTTTCTGGGTACCAAGTATCGTGCTACGATGGATTTTGTAACACCCCGTTTTTCCAACATAAAAATTTCATAAAAATAATCAGAGATTTCCACGTAAACGGAATGTCACATTCTTTTCTTAAAATCATAAACTGAATAAATAACTATCTATCCTTTAAAATTCAATAACAAAATCTTTAATACTTCGCAGCGGAATTTATCAAGTAAATAAAACAGTCTTTGGCACGAAGGCCTCTTCATACATGTCTCATAAAAATCCAATCTAAAGACATGGTCATAAATCTTCAAAAGCACTACGTAAGGAATAGAAAAGCAATAACAAAGTTCCCATCCCGTTACGTATCAGAGCACCTAAGACACACGAGAGAATAACTTCTCACGACATCAACTATTCTTGGTTACCTGCAAGTTACTCATACGAAGAGCAACAATTTTCAAGCAGAAGGGGTGAGATTTCACAAAACAATAATATCAAGCATATAATTCATTAATTATATTTAACAACGTAAATAACTTCCTCTATTAGTAATAATAATCCTTCATGTAATAATTCTTAATAACTCAACCAACTTCTAATTATCATTTACTTCATATTCATCACATTATAAAGATCATCATATAACACATAATAAACAAATCATAACCAACATAGATCATCACATCTTAGTTCATATACAACATAACAACATCATTAATTCGTAATAACATTTCTCCACCAAGCATCTCATTAGCAACTCATAATAGAAGACAACTTAGCAACTATATGTAACATCATCTATTCATAATAATACTTATTCATCAAACATCTCATTATCAATTCATGAATAAAAGACAACTATCAACTTAACATAAACATCATCAAGTACACTTAACAACTCATATATATCATCATGTAATCATCATCACTAATAAATTTAAAACAACTCAATGTAATCATCATCTCACTATAATAATCAACATCGTAAACAACATTATAACATTATAATTAGTATCATATACAACATCATAACAACATAACAATATCATAATCAATATCTTAAATAAACATAGCAACATAACAATATCATAATCAATATAGCAACATCTTAGTCAACGTCATATAATTCACATCATAAACATCGTATAATCTTCATAGGTACTTTTTTAACAACACATGGGTATAAAACAACTCGACAACTCATAGAGGATAATTCTTCAACAACTTAACAACTCATGGATGATAATTCATCAACAACGACTTTGACTCGACAAATGCGACAATGCAACTTAGACACTTATATGCATGTGGTACCAATCGTCATCATAAGTATTAATATACTTTAATCGTGCGGAGGACAAAACTCCTATAAACGTGCGGAGGACAAAGCTCCTAATAATCGTGCGGAGGACAAAGCTCCTAATAATAGTGCGGAGGACAAAGCTCCTAATAATCGTGCGGAGGATAAAGCTCCTAATAATCGTGCGGAGGACAAAGCTCCTATCATGGTGAGGACAAAGCTCAATGAATGCTAATGCATGGACTCTATCAACAAGACACCATAATCAACTTATCACTTATACATCCAATAATTTGGAGTTCATCATCAACTTATTCATACTCATGCAACTTAGTTAAATAACAATTGCAGCATAATCAAATCACATCAAGCTTAATAACAATTCATTTCAACAACATCTTGATCATTCAATAATATTTCGAGTAATGCATTTAATCATTAAATCACATTACAAACAACTTAGCAGTTCATAACAGCAACATAAACAACACAAGCAATTCACAACATAACAATATTAATGTGAAGCATCAACAACTTAAACATCATACATCTTCCACATAAGGCATATAAATATTTCACATAACCAATAACAGCAACATAGGCGACACGTAAACATCTCAAGATATAACAATATCAAATGATGATCAACAACAACTTAAACATCATATATAATTCACATAATGCATATACAAATATATTACATTACTATCAACACTAAATCATATTATAATACTCTTAAACACCTTAATTAAACTCATAGAACTTCTAGTTTTGAGGGTTGGTATTATCCCATAAGTTTTGGATTAACTTAGAAATGGTTATGCTGAATTTTCATAAGATTTCACTGTGACCTACGTGCAGTAATTTGACCATAACTCAAGTTCTATAAATCGTTTTGACGTCAGACCAATGAAATTAGGAAGCTAACATCCATACCTACAACTTTCGTGTTTACACCTAAGACCAATTATGTACCAATCAATACTAGTTTTCATTTCAAATTCGGACAAAGTTGTGCTGAAATTCATAAAAATTTACTAAGACCTCCTTGAAGTATTTTCATCATATCTCAAACAACAAAAGTCACTGGAAAGCTAACATAATTATCTACAACTTTCATGTTTACACCAAAAGCAAATTCAAAACAGAAATTTGTGAAAAAGACGCAAGAACGCGAAACAGAGAATGCTGTCAAAGTGCATCTCGCGAGGCGAGTAAGTGTACTCGCTGTGGCGAGTTGCGACGGACAAATCTACGGGAACAGACCAGTTTTCACTCCAAAAGCCCCAATTTCATCAACCCAAATCCCAAATTTGATAGGAAACTCAACCTATGTTTATTCTACAGCCTGAACTTCAATTCTTAACACAATTTCGATGGTTTCTACACTTTTCAATTCAAAAAAATCAATAATCAAAACCTAATCCCAATTATCCAACCTAAGAACAACATGTTAAATCAAAAATTCAGAATCATAGGCTTAAGAAGATTGAATGTTAGTCTCACCCTTACCTTAAAGAATGAAAATCGCAGCCTCTAGGTCTTCTCCCTCTTCTCTTGGCTTTTTCCTCCTTTTTTCAAAAACAATCATACGTGCAATTGTTTTTTCTAAAACTAGGTTTTCTCTCCTTTTTATAAAAATCTTAACCTACTTATTTTTCTCTTAAATCCCAATCTTAATATTCTATCCCAATATATATATATATTTCCATAACAAATCATTTATACTTCTATAACAAATGACATATATTTCTATAACAAATCATATATATTTCTACAACGAATAACATTTGTATTTCTAAATCAAATAGTATATATATTATACTAATAAATACCAACATATAACATATCAAAATATCACTCATCAAAATAAATCATATAAATCACACAAATCATATAAGTATATTCTAAACTCATTAAAATAATCAAATAATTAGAGAGGGCGTTACAACTCTCCCCCCCTTAAAAGAATTTCGTCCTCGAAATTCAAAGCACACAAGAAATAAATTCAATTATTGCATAACCATACTAAACCATATATAGTTAAATAGGAACTTCAACAAAACATGCAAACCATATCAAAGTTAGTCAATCAAACATGATCACATAATAAACATAACTATTAATCAGAAACACAACAACAACCAATCAAACAACATAAAAACAGTAATACAACTATTACTCGACACAACTTGACTCAACTACTTGGCCGGACGGACCGACCTGCTCTGATACCAATTGTAACACCCCGTTTTTCCAACATAAAAATTTCATAAAAATATTCAGAGATTTCCACATAAACGGAATGTCACATTCTTTTCTTAAAATCATAAACTGAATAAATAACTATCTATCCTTTAAAATTCAATAACAAAATCTTTAATACTTCGTAGCGGAATTTATCAAGTAAATAAAACAGTCTTTGGCACGAAGGCCTCTTCATACATGTCTCATAAAAATCCAATCTAAAGACATGGTCATAAATCTTCAAAAGCAATACGTAAGGAATAGAAAAGCAATAACAAAGTTCCCATCCCGTTACGTATCAGAGCACCTAAGACACACGAGAGAGTAACTTCTCACGACATCAACTATTCTTGGTTACCTGCAAGTTACTCATACGAAGAGCAACAATTTTCAAGCAGAAGGGGTGAGATTTCACAAAACAATAATATCAAGCATATAATTCATTAATTATATTTAACAACGTAAATAACTTCCTCTATTAGTAATAATAATCCTTCATGTAATAATTCTTAATAACTCAACCAACTTCTAATTATCATTTACTTCATATTCATCACATTATAAAGATCATCATATAACACATAATAACCAAATCATAACCAACATAGATCATCACATCTTAGTTCATATACAACATAACAACATCATTAATTCGTAATAACATTTCTCCACCAAGCATCTCATTAGCAACTCATAATAGAAGACAACTTAGCAACTATATGTAACATCATCAATTCATAATAATACTTATTCATCAAACATCTCATTATCAATTCATGAATAAAAGACAACTATCAACTTAACATAAACATCATCAAGTACACTTAACAACTCATAGATATCATCATGTAATCATCATCACTAATAAATTTAAAACAACTCAATGTAATCATCATCTCAATATAATAATCAACATCGTAAACAACATTATAACATTATAATTAGTATCATATACAACATCATAACAACATAACAATATCATAATCAATATCTTAAACAACATAGCAACATAACAATATCATAATCAATATAGCAACATCTTAGTCAACGTCATATAATTCACATCATAAACATCGTATAATCTTCATAGGTACTTTTTTAACAACACGTGGGTAGAAAACAACTCGACAACTCATAGAGGATAATTCATCAACAACTTAACAACTCATGGATGATAATTCATCAACAACGACTTTGACTCGACAAATGCGACAATGCAACTTAGACACTTATATGCATGTGGTACCAATCGTCATCATAAGTATTAATATACTTTAATCGTGCGGAGGACAAAACTCCTAATAATCGTGCGGAGGACAAAGCTCCTAATAATCGTGCGGAGGACAAAGCTCCTAATAATCGTGCGGAGGACAAAGCTCCTAATAATAGTGCGGAGGACAAAGCTCCTACTAATCGTGCGGAGGACAAAGCTCCTAATAATAGTGCGGAGGACAAAGCTCCTAATAATCGTGCGGAGGACAAAGCTCCTATCATGGTGAGGACAAAGCTCAATGAATGCTAATGCATGGACTCTATCAACAAGACACCTTAATCAACTTATCACTTATACATCCAATAATTTAGAGTTCATCATCAACTTATTCATACTCATGCAACTTAGTTAAATAACAATTGCAGCATAATCAAACCACATCAAGCCTAATGTCATTGGTCTTATGAAAATTCAGCATAACCATTTCTAAGTTAATCCAAAACTTATGGGATAATACCAACCCTCAAAACTAGAAGTTCTACGAGTTCAATTAAGGTGTTTAAGAGTATTATAATATGATTTGACGTCAGACCAATGACATTAGGAAGCTAACATCCATACCTACAACTTTCGTGTTTACACCTAAGACCAATTATGTACCAATCAATACTAGTTTTCATTTCAAATTCGGACAAAGTTGTGCTGAAATTCATAAAAATTTACTAAGACCTCCTTGAAGTATTTTCATCATATCTCAAACAACAAAAACCATTTTCATGTCAAACCAAAGTCACTGGAAAGCTAACATAATTATCTACAACTTTCATGTTTACACCAAAGGCAAATTCAAAACAGAAATTTGTGAAAAAGACGCAAGAACGCAAAACAGAGAATGCTGTCAAAGTGCATCTCGCGAGGCGAGTAAGTGTACTCGCTGTGGCGAGTTGCGACGGACAAATCTACGAGAACAGACCAGTTTTCACTCCAAAAGCCCCAATTTCATCAACCCAAATCCCAAATTTGATAGGAAACTCAACCTATGTTTATTCTACAGCCTGAACTTCAATTCTTAACACAATTTAGATGGTTTCTACACTTTTCAATTCAAAAAAATCAATAATCAAAACCTAATCCCAATTATCCAACCTAAGAACAACAACATGTTAAATCAAAAATTCAGAATCATAGGTTTAAGAAGATTGAATGTTAGTCTCACCCTTACCTTAAAGAATGAAAATCGCAGCCTCTAGGTCTTCTCCCTCTTCTCTTGGCTTTTTCCTCCTTTTTCCAAAAACAGTCATACGTGCAATTGTTTTTTCTAAAACTAGGTTTTCTCTCCTTTTTATAAAAATCTTAACCTACTTATTTTTCTCTTAAATCCCAATCTTAATATTCTATCCCAATATATATATATATATATATATATATATATATATATATATATATATATTTCCATAACAAATCATTTATACTTCTATAACAAATGACATATATTTCTATAACAAATCATATATATTTCTACAACGAATAACATTTATATTTCTAAATCAAATAGTATATATATTATACTAATAAATACCAACATATAACATATCAAAATATCACTCATCAAAATAAATCATATAAATCACACAAATCATATAAGTATATTCTAAACTCATTAAAATAATCAAATAATTAGAGAGGGCGTTACAGATTTGATAGTAGTACAATATATATAAAAAGAATCGACCCTGGGTGTACCACTTCTTCTTTACTTCTTCCCTTTTTTTATTTTTTTTATTTTATGTAAATTTGCAGAAAATAAAACTTACCTGAATCTTAAATTCAGTGGGTTGCATCCCACTCAGCGCTCGTTTTCAGTCATTAGCTTGACTTCAGATGACCTCTTAAAGGTCAGTGAGTACCAAACCTACCCTTTCTTTGGGCAAGTCACCTCCATGATAGGGCTTCAGCCTTTCCCCATTTACCTTTAAGCTTCTCTCTCCATCAGGTGTTGTCACTTCAACAGCTCCGTGTTGGGACACATTCTTCACTATGAATGGTCCAGACCACTTTGGCTTTAATTTTCTTGGGAATAACTTTAACCTGGAATTGAACAATAACACAGGTTGTCCAGCATAAAACTCCCAAGAAACAAGGTTGCGGTCATGGTATTTTTTTGTTTGTTCCTTGTAAATCAACGCATTTTCATACGCCCGCAACCTCATTTCTTCCAATTCATTTAGCTTGAGAATCGTTTTCTTACTAGCTAGAGCTTGATCAAAGTTTAAAAATTTAATAGCCCAGTAGGCTTTATGCTCCAACTCAACTGGTAAGTGACAAGTTTTCCCGTAAACTAATTGATATGGTGAAAAACCAATAGGAGTCCTAAAAGCTGTTCTATACGCCCACAGTGCATCATCAATTTTCTTTGACCAATCTTTTCTAGACGATGCTACAGTTTTCTCTAGGATTTGTTTAAGTTGTCTATTCGACACTTCAACTTTCCCTTTGGTTTGAAGATGATAGGGAGTATCAACTTTATGCTTAACATTATATTTTGCAAGAACACTTTCTAAATACTTATTGCAAAAATGCTTCCCCCCATCACTGATCAAGACCCTAGGGGTTCCAAACCTAGGAAAAATGTTTTTCTTTAAAAAATTAACCACAGTATGAGCATCATTAGCTGTGCAAGCAAGTGCTTCCACCCATTTGGTCACATAGTCCACACATACCAGTATATACAGATTATAATACGAAGAAGGAAAGGGACCCTTGAAGTCAATGCCCCAACAATCAAAAGGCTCGACCTCAAGGATTCCATTGAGAGGCATCTCATTCCTTCTGGAAATGTTACCTGTCCGATGGCACTTGTGACAGTGTCTGACAAATTCCTGACAATCCTTGAACAAGGTTGGCCACCAGAAGCAACTTTGTAGCACTTTGGTTGCGGTTCGTTCACTGCTGTGATGGCCTCCATAGGCTGAGCTATGGCAGTGCCACATAATGCTTTTCACTTCATCACCTACAACACACCTATGTAACAAACCATTAGTGTTAGTACTAAACAAGTATGGGTCATCCCACACATAGAAATTAGCCTCCTTGAAGAATTTATTCTTCTGCTGGTACGTGAACTCTTCAGGAATCAAATTCCCGGTTTTAAAATTTGCCATGTCTGGAAACCATGGTCTTTCAGCTACAACAAACAGTTGTTCATCTGGAAACTCGGCCTCAATGGCCTTCTTTTTCTTAGTAACCTCATCATTTTCCAACCTAGAAAGGTGGTCTGCGACCACATTCTCCACTCCTTTCTTATCTCTGATTTCCAAATCAAACTCTTGCAACAAGAGTATCCATCTCAACAACTGGGGTTTAGAGTCCCCCTTAGTAAGTAAGAATTTCAGGGTTGCAAGATCTGTAAAGATAATAACTTTGGAACCGATGAGATATGAGCGAAATTTTTCCAAAGCAAATATTATAGCAAGCAACTCTTTTTCAGTAGTTGACTTGGTTTTCATTTAAAACCTTGCTCGCATAATAAATGGCATGGAAAAATTTCTCATGGAGTTGGCCAAGAACTGCTCCAACCGCGTAATCGCTTGCATCACACATTAATTCAAATGGGATCTCCCAATTTGGTGCAATAATTACTGGCGCAGTGGACAACTTTTTCATAATAACAGAAAACGATTCTAAACATTCAGCATAAAAAAAAAATCATTTTCCTTCACAAGGAGGTTACAGAGGGGCTTTGCAATTTTTGAAAAATCTTTTATAAATCGCCTATAAAAACCGGCGTGCCCTAAAAAAATCCTCACCCCCTTCACATTGATGGGAGGTGGTAATTTTTCTATAACCTCAATTTTAGCCTGATCAACTTGGATGCCTTTCCCAGAGATCTTATGCCCCAAAACTATACCTTCGGTCACCATGAAGTGACATTTTTCCCAGTTTAAAACAAGGTTAGTTTCAATGCATCTCTTGAGAACGACATCTAAGTGATATAAATAGTGATCAAAATACTTACCGATAACTGAAAAATCATCCATAAATACCTTTATGTTCTTTTCAAGCAAGTCTGAGAAGATAACAAGCATGCACCTTTTGAACGTGGCTGATGCATTGCACAATCCACAAGGCATTCTCCGATAAGCAAACACGACAAACGGGCATGTGAAAGCGGTCTTCTCTTGATCATTCGAAGACACCACAATTTGGTTGTACCCCGTGTAACACCCCGTTTTCCCAACATAAGAATTTCTTAAACAATTATCAGAGTATGCAAACACGACAACGAGATATTACATAAAACATAATCCAAAACAATTTAAATAATAATTTAAATTAACCAAATTACTTCAAAACTTTGCAGCGGAATTATCACTAAAAATTCATAAACGTTTGGCACGCAGGCCCCATAAAAATATCTCAAGGAGTTAGTCCCATTATTTGCAAAATAACATAAATAGTCACGTAAAAGAATGAAGCATGCATAAAGACAACCCCATCCCGTTACGTATCAGAGTGACCTAAACGACACAGTGATGCAAGGCCACTCACGAGCAACTGCACACTAAGCACGATCACCTGCACTTGCCCACAAGGCGGCAATTCCAGCAGAAGGGGTGAGAATTCATAACAAAATAATACTAATCAACATAATACGGAATAACAATTAACATCAAAACATTAATAGCATTCTTGCATCATTTAATAACATATAGCACGTAATCACATAATCAATTTCATATCATCTTTAAGCAAGTAGCATAGATAAATAACACTTATCACTTAATCATATATTCATTCTTTATCAACAACATGACATCATAAATATGACCATGTGACAATGCTCTTAGACTCCTTATATGCATGTGGTACCAAACTTCATCATAAGTATTAATATACTTTTAAACGTGCGGAGGACAAAGCTCCTAATAAACGTGCGGAGGACAAAGCTCCTATCATGGTGAGGACTAAGCTCAATGTATGCTATGCATGGACTCAACTCAAATAACATTTATCCTTAATCACCTTATCAACATGCATCCAAGAATTTGGAGCTAAACAACAACTTATCATTGCATATATAACGTATACATATAACATAACGGTTCAGTTTAATAACATCAGCAGCGTAATTCAAATCACAAGAACAGGATGATATCAATATATCAATTACAATTCAAGGCAACATAAACTTTAACATAATTGCACAATGTATAATATTTAATTCATGCTCTACCACCATAACCCAACAATCCATACTTAGAAGGGCTCTGAACAGGGCTCTCAGCATCACCACTAGGCCTAAATAACACTCAGGGAACTCCTCCAAAACAATCATACGGAACAGATCACTCAACCCTCACAACTTCCAAAACTGGCAGTGTTCGCGAGGCGAGTGGGTTAGCTCGCCGTGGCGAGCTGCCAGAGGCAACTCGCGAGGCGAAGGGAAGTGCTCGCTATGGCGAGCTGCCAGGAGCAACTCGCGAGGCGGGGATAGGTACTCGCCGTGGCGAGCGATGAGGCTCATCACTCGCGAGGCGAGGATCACTGCTCGCCGTGGCGAGCGATGAATTTCGCTGCGGCCAGAACTGCTAAACTCTCAAAATCTCACAAATTCTCATGGTTCTAAGCCTGCTATTGATTCCAGAATTCATCCTAAACATATTCTAAGGTCTAGGAACACTTTCTACATCAATTAAGCCTATTCCAACCGTTAATCCATCAATTTATAAGGTTTTGACCTAGTTTTCACCTTTTCTCAAATCAATCCTAATCCTTGTTAATTGCTATCAGAACTATGCTAATCAGTATTACTTAATCATGAGTCTCACCCTTACCTGAATTGCAGCAGAAAATCGCAGCACACCCTTCCTTCTTTCTCTTCACGCGTGCGGCTTCTTTCTTTTCCCGAAAGTTCTGAAAGCGTTACTGACTCTAACCTAATTTTCCTTATTTATACTGCCAGCAAATCTTATCTTATTTACTCTTTCTCCCACATAACTCTCTAAAATCCAAAACTAACCCATAACTAAATATTTTATTTTCTTTTCAAATCTTATTTTATTTAACAATAAAATAAGTCTCTTAACCTTATCCTTAATCATTATATCTTACCACAAAATTATCCCAAGCATAACAAATCACATCAAAACATATCAAAACACATCAAACACTTATATATTATATAAATATAATATAATCACCTAAACTCGATTTAAATAAATACTAAAACGAACGTGGGCGTTACACCCCGAATACCCATCTAAGAAACAGTAGAACGCTTGTCCAGCTAACCTCTCCAACATCTTATCCATGAAAGGTACGGGGAAGTGATATTTCCTCGTGGCCTGATTCAGTCTTCTGTAGTCAATGCACATTCTCCACCCGGTCACCGTCCACGTAGGAATTAATTCATTTTTTTTCATTTGCTACTACAGTCATCCCACCTTTCTTTGGTACCACATACACCAGACTAACCCATGAACTATCTGAGATTGGGTAGATCATTCATGCGTCCAACAACTTAAGAACCTCCTTCTTGGCAACCTCTTTCATTGTAGGATTAATTCGCCTTTGGGGTTGGACCACCAATTTGTATTCGACCTCCAAATGAATCTTGTGCATGCAATAGGCTGGATTGATTCCCTTTTGGTTTGAAATATTCCACCCAAGAGCTCATTTGTTGTCTTTTAGGACTCTCATCATTTTTTCTTCATCAAGGGAAGACAAAGAGCTACTAATGATTGCTGGCTTGGTTGTACCTTCACTTAAGAACACATACTTCAGATGAGATAGGAGCTCTTTCAATTCCGGTGCAGCTGGTTTTTCAACTACCTTTGCTTCAAAAGCTTCAAATTTCCTTTAAACCAATTCAACCTTTAATGATTTTAATTGCTGCACACAACAAGCAACTTTCTCATTCATATCTTTGTCACTACATTCAATGGAGTTGGCCATCACTCTTTCTAAAGGTTGAGTAGGAGTTTCTTCTCGAGTGGTCTCATCAACTAAACCATCAACCACATCTACCCTATAACACTAAGGGTTCTCCTTCCTATGCTTCATAGCTTCAAAAATATTAAAGACAACCTGTTCATTTTGAAACCTAAGCATCAACTCCCCCATCTCCACATCTATCAAGGCTCTTCCTGTTGATGGGGGCTTAATGCCCTGATGGTACCACATGCATGAGGTCTAAGTGTTGCATAGTCGTGTCGTGTCGTTTGTGAAGTGATGATGTAATTGTGAAGTGATGATGTAATTTGCAAAGTGATGATGTATTCGTGATGGTGTAATTGTGACTTGTTGATGTATTTATGACGTGTTGAAGTATTTGTGAAGTGATGATGTAATTGTGAAGTGATGATGTAATTTGCAAAGTGATGATGTATTCGTGATGGTGTAATTGTGACTTGTTGATGTATTTATGACGTGTTGAAGTATTTGTGATGTTATGATGTACTTGTGAATGTTTGAGATGTTTTCGTTATATGTGATGATTTGTTGATGTTGTTGATATTGTTGTTGTTGATTGTTTATTGTTGTTGTATCTTGCTAAATGTCGTTGATGTTGATAACGTTGCTGTTGCTATATATATATGTATACATACATATATGAACTTGTTGATACTTGTGGTATAATTTGTTGTTGTTTCATCGATTTGATGAATTATATATTATTATTATTGAATGTGTTTCTCACCCCTTCTGCTGGAATTGCCGCCTCGTGGGCAAGTGCAGGTAACGAAGGCTAGTTAGATTATTGGCTCTTGTGTCCTAGGCTCTGATACGTAACGGGATGGGGATTCTGCTGTTTATATTCTTCATTTCCTTATGTATCAATTTTGGAACTATATTGTTGGAACATTTATTTATTATTAAGAGGATTATTGAAATGATTATTTATGTTGGGGCCTTTGTGCCAAGATTTTGTTGAAGTTGATTATATTTTAAAAAAAGACTTTTCCGCTGCAAAATATTACGAGATTAATTTATGTTGTTGAATAAATAGTATATTTTCTATTTATGAATTTTTGAAAAGTAGTGTAACATTCCGTTTTTTGATGAAAACTCTGATTTTACGTATATATTTTTATGCTGGGAAAACGGGGTGTTACAGAAGTCCTCATAAGACTGCACCTATTCTTGATTACCTGCAAGTTATCCATACGAAGAGAAACATTTTCAAGCAGAAGGGGTGAGATTCACAAAACAATAATATTAAACATATAATTCAACAATTATAGTTAACAACAAATCATCACATAAACATGTCACGACAAATAACATTTAGCATCACAAGTATCATCATAAATCATCTTCATAAACACGTCACCACACACATCATTTAGCATCACAAGTATCATCATAAATCATCTTCATAAACATCTTATAAAACTTGACTCGACAATGCAACTTCACTTGACTATGCAACTCTAACATCTTAAATGCATGTGGTACGAATCTAGGGCATAAGCCCTCGTCTCTTTGAGCATAAATATACTCCCAGGGCATAAGCCCTCGTCGCTATTGAGCAAAGGCTCCAGGGCATAAACCCTCATCTCTAAATGAGTATGCATGGACTCAACATCTTATAACTTAAACAAGTTAAACATCTTAAACGTCTCAACATCATAAACATCTTGGACCGACACATGCAACATTATTTAATGTAAACAACAACATGGCAGCAAGCAAATCACAGGATATAACGATATCATTGCAAACATTATCTCAAACATCATATACGATTCACATATATTCCACATAATGCATATATGATTCATATATCATAGTCAACAACATTAAATCATCACAATACATCATTACAGATCATCATTTATCATGTAATTATCTTCCAATACTGCCCCAGGTTCAAATCTCAAAGTCTTGTGCGAAACAGATCGCAAACAAAGAAAACGTGACATTCTGTCACAGCACAGCTCGCTATGGCGAGCTCTATTGCTCGCCTCGCGAGCGATTACAGGTCCCTCGCTATGGCGAGTGGGATTGCTCGCCTCGCGAGCGTCTAGGATCTACTCGCTATGGAGAGTGGGATTGCTCGCCTCGCGAGCGATGAAGGTTTACTCGCCGTGGCGAGTTGCGTTGCTCGCCTAAGGCGAGCGATGAAAAGCAGGTTACGGGTTTGAAAATTTTCTCACCAAAAGTCCCAAATCCTATCATGCTTAACCTCAAAACTATCTGAAACATCAGCATTATGATTATTCTAGGTTTTGTATTCAATTTCTACATCAGTTTCACAATTTTACATCATCTAATCATCAATTCATCATAATTAACCTAATTCTCCAATTCTCTAGAATCAACCCTACACTTGTTAATTATAATTAGATGGATTACAGTTTAATAGAATTGAAATGCTAGGCTCACCCTTACCTTAATTTGCAAAAATCGCAGCTCTCCTTGGTCTCTTCTCTCTTCTGTAGTTTTTCTCCCTTTTCTCCAAAACGTACGTACTGACAATCTAAACCTAATCTCCCTTTTTATACTCCCAACAAAGCTTATCTTATATACTCTTTCTCCCACATAACTCTCTGAAATCTCAAAACTACCCCACATCACATAAATCACATAAAAATCACTTAAAACTTAATCTCCACATCTCTTAAAATACATATATAAATATATCTAGACTCTTCAAATAATTCAAATAATTAAATAATTAAAATAATCTAAAGTGGGCGTTACAACTCTCCCCAACTTAAAGATTTTCGTCCTCGAAAATTTACCTCAAGCAAACAACTCTGGATAAGATTCCAGCATCTTACTCTCTAGCTCCCACGTCAAGCTTTCACCAGTCGCTCTGTCCCAAACGACTTTCACAAGAGGTATCTCCTTGCCTCTCAAACGCTTCACTTCACGACCTTCAATCCTCACTGGTAAGGTCTCAACCGTAAGGTTATCTCTAACTTGCACATCATCTCTTTGGATCACATGAGATGGATCCAGAACATACTTCCGAAGTTGCGACACGTGAAACACATCATGTAAATTCGAAAGATGCGGTGGTAAACCCACTCGGTACGCTGTAACGCCCACTTTAGATTATTTTAATTATTTAATTATTTGAATTACTTGAGGAGTCTAGATATATTTTTATATATTTTAGGAGATGTGGAGAATAAGATTTATATGATCTTTATGTGATTTTTGTTGATTTTATGTGATGTGGTGACTTATTTTATTGTTTAATAAAATAAGATTTTGCCGATTACATTTGTAATAGTAACCGACGAATATGCTGAAAAAAAAATCTTGCCGAATACTTTTGAAATAGTAACCGACGAATGTGCTGAAAATAAAAATCTTGCCGATTACTTTTGAAATAGTAACCGACGAATGTGCAGAAAATAAAGTCTTGCCGATTACTTTTGAAATAGTAACCGACGAATATGCTGAAAATATAAATCTTGCCGATTACTTTTGAAATAGTAACCGACGAATATGCTGAAAACAAAAATCTTGCCGATTAGTTTTGAAATAGTAACCGACGAATATGCTGAAAATAAAAATCTTGCCGATTAGTTTTGAAATAGTAACCGACGAATATGCTGAAAATAAAAATCTTGCCGATTACTCTTGAAATAGTAACCGACGAATCTGCTGAAAATAAAAATCTTGCCGATTACTTTTGAAATAGTAACCGACGAATGTGCTGAAAATAAAGTCTTGCCGATTACTTTTGAATTAGTAACCGACGAATATGCAGAAAAAAAAATCTTGCCGATTACTTTTGAAATAGTAACCGACGAATGTGCTGAAAATAAAATCTTGCCGATTGCTTTTCAAATAATAACCGACAAATGTGCTGAAAATAAAGTCTTGCCGATTACTTTTAAAATAGTAACTGACAAATATGCTGAAAATAAAAATCTTGCCGATTACTTTTGAAATAGTAACCGACGAATATGTTGAGAAAAAAAATCTTGCCGATTACTTTTGAAATAGTAACCGACGAATGTGCTGAAAATAAAGTCTTGCCGATTGCTTTTGAAATAATAACCGACGAATGTGCTGAAAAAAAAATCTTGCCGATTACTTTTGAAATAGTAACCGACGAATGTGCTGAAAATAAAGTCTTGCCGATTACTTATAAAATAGTAACCGACAAATATGCTGAAAATAAAAATCTTGCCGATTACTTTTGAAATAGTAACCGACGAATGTGCTGAAAATAAAAATCTTGCCGATTACTCTTAAAATAGTAGCCGACGAATCTGCTGAAAATAAAAATCTTGCCGATTACTTTTGAAATAGTAACCGACGAATGTGCTGAAAATAAAGTCTTGCCGATTACTTTTGAATTAGTAACCGACGAATATGCAGGAAAAAAAATCTTGCCGATTACTTTTGAAATAGTAACCGACGAATGTGCTGAAAATAAAATCTTGCCGATTGCTTTTGAAATAATAACCGACGAATGTGCTGAAAATAAAGTCTTGCCGATTACTTTTGAAATAGTAACCGACGAATATGCTGAAAATATAAATCTTGCCGATTACTTTTGAAATAGTAACCGACGAATATGCTGAAAACAAAAATCTTGCCGATTAGTTTTGAAATAGTAACCGACGAATATGCTGAAAATAAAAATCTTGCCGATTAGTTTTGAAATAGTAACCGACGAATATGCTGAAAATAAAAATCTTGCCGATTACTCTTGAAATAGTAACCGACGAATCTGCTGAAAATAAAAATCTTGCCGATTACTTTTGAAATAGTAACCGACGAATGTGCTGAAAATAAAGTCTTGCCGATTACTTTTGAATTAGTAACCGACGAATATGCAGAAAAAAAAATCTTGCCGATTACTTTTGAAATAGTAACCGACGAATGTGCTGAAAATAAAATCTTGCCGATTGCTTTTGAAATAATAACCGACAAATGTGCTGAAAATAAAGTCTTGCCGATTACTTTTAAAATAGTAACTGACAAATATGCTGAAAATAAAAATCTTGCCGATTACTTTTGAAATAGTAACCGACGAATATGTTGAGAAAAAAAATCTTGCCGATTACTTTTGAAATAGTAACTGACGAATGTGCCAAAAATAAAATCTTTCCGATTGCTTTTGAAATAATAACCGACGAATGTGCTGAAAATAAAGTCTTGCCGATTACTTTTGAAATAGTAACCGACGAATGTGCTGAAAATAAAGTCTTGCCGATTACTTTTGAAATAGTAACCGACGAATGTGCTGAAAATAAAAATCTTGCCGATTGCTTTTGAAATAGTAACCGACGAATGTGCTGAAAATAAAAATCTTGCCGATTACTCTTAAAATAGTAGCCGACGAATCTGCTGAAAATAAAAATCTTGCCGATTACTTTTGAAATAGTAACCGACGAATGTGCTGAAAATAAAGTCTTGCCGATTACTTTTGAATTAGTAACCGACGAATATGCAGGAAAAAAAATCTTGCCGATTACTTTTGAAATAGTAACCGACGAATGTGCTGAAAATAAAATCTTGCCGATTGCTTTTGAAATAATAACCGACGAATGTGCTGAAAATAAAGTCTTGCCGATTACTTTTGAAATAGTAACCGACGAATATGCTGAAAATATAAATCTTGCCGATTACTTTTGAAATAGTAACCGACGAATATGCTGAAAACAAAAATCTTGCCGATTAGTTTTGAAATAGTAACCGACGAATATGCTGAAAATAAAAATCTTGCCGATTAGTTTTGAAATAGTAACCGACGAATATGCTGAAAATAAAAATCTTGCCGATTACTCTTGAAATAGTAACCGACGAATCTGCTGAAAATAAAAATCTTGCCGATTACTTTTGAAATAGTAACCGACGAATGTGCTGAAAATAAAGTCTTGCCGATTACTTTTGAATTAGTAACCGACGAATATGCAGAAAAAAAAATCTTGCCGATTACTTTTGAAATAGTAACCGACGAATGTGCTGAAAATAAAATCTTGCCGATTGCTTTTCAAATAATAACCGACAAATGTGCTGAAAATAAAGTCTTGCCGATTACTTTTAAAATAGTAACTGACAAATATGCTGAAAATAAAAATCTTGCCGATTACTTTTGAAATAGTAACCGACGAATATGTTGAGAAAAAAAATCTTGCCGATTACTTTTGAAATAGTAACCGACGAATGTGCTGAAAATAAAGTCTTGCCGATTGCTTTTGAAATAATAACCGACGAATGTGCTGAAAAAAAAATCTTGCCGATTACTTTTGAAATAGTAACCGACGAATGTGCTGAAAATAAAGTCTTGCCGATTACTTATAAAATAGTAACCGACAAATATGCTGAAAATAAAAATCTTGCCGATTACTTTTGAAATAGTAACCGACGAATGTGCTGAAAATAAAAATCTTGCCGATTACTCTTAAAATAGTAGCCGACGAATCTGCTGAAAATAAAAATCTTGCCGATTACTTTTGAAATAGTAACCGACGAATGTGCTGAAAATAAAGTCTTGCCGATTACTTTTGAATTAGTAACCGACGAATATGCAGGAAAAAAAATCTTGCCGATTACTTTTGAAATAGTAACCGACGAATGTGCTGAAAATAAAATCTTGCCGATTGCTTTTGAAATAATAACCGACGAATGTGCTGAAAATAAAGTCTTGCCGATTACTTTTGAAATAGTAACCGACGAATATGCTGAAAATATAAATCTTGCCGATTACTTTTGAAATAGTAACCGACGAATATGCTGAAAACAAAAATCTTGCCGATTAGTTTTGAAATAGTAACCGACGAATATGCTGAAAATAAAAATCTTGCCGATTAGTTTTGAAATAGTAACCGACGAATATGCTGAAAATAAAAATCTTGCCGATTACTCTTGAAATAGTAACCGACGAATCTGCTGAAAATAAAAATCTTGCCGATTACTTTTGAAATAGTAACCGACGAATGTGCTGAAAATAAAGTCTTGCCGATTACTTTTGAATTAGTAACCGACGAATATGCAGAAAAAAAAATCTTGCCGATTACTTTTGAAATAGTAACCGACGAATGTGCTGAAAATAAAATCTTGCCGATTGCTTTTGAAATAATAACCGACAAATGTGCTGAAAATAAAGTCTTGCCGATTACTTTTAAAATAGTAACTGACAAATATGCTGAAAATAAAAATCTTGCCGATTACTTTTGAAATAGTAACCGACGAATATGTTGAGAAAAAAAATCTTGCCGATTACTTTTGAAATAGTAACTGACGAATGTGCCAAAAATAAAATCTTTCCGATTGCTTTTGAAATAATAACCGACGAATGTGCTGAAAATAAAGTCTTGCCGATTACTTTTGAAATAGTAACCGACGAATGTGCTGAAAATAAAGTCTTGCCGATTACTTATAAAATAGTAACCGACGAATATGCTGAAAATAAAAATCTTGCCGATTACTTTTGAAATAGTAACCGACGAATGTGCTGAAAATAAAAATCTTGCCGATTGCTTTTGAAATAGTAACCGACGAATGTGCTGAAAATAAAAATCTTGCCGATTACTCTTAAAATAGTAGCCGACGAATCTGCTGAAAATAAAAATCTTGCCGATTACTTTTGAAATAGTAACCGACGAATGTGCTGAAAATAAAGTCTTGCCGATTACTTTTGAATTAGTAACCGACGAATATGCAGGAAAAAAAATCTTGCCGATTACTTTTGAAATAGTAACCGACGAATGTGCTGAAAATAAAATCTTGCCGATTGCTTTTGAAATAATAACCGACGAATGTGCTGAAAATAAAGTCTTGCCGATTACTTTTGAAATAGTAACCGACGAATATGCTGAAAATATAAATCTTGCCGATTACTTTTGAAATAGTAACCGACGAATATGCTGAAAACAAAAATCTTGCCGATTAGTTTTGAAATAGTAACCGACGAATATGCTGAAAATAAAAATCTTGCCGATTAGTTTTGAAATAGTAACCGACGAATATGCTGAAAATAAAAATCTTGCCGATTACTCTTGAAATAGTAACCGACGAATCTGCTGAAAATAAAAATCTTGCCGATTACTTTTGAAATAGTAACCGACGAATGTGCTGAAAATAAAGTCTTGCCGATTACTTTTGAATTAGTAACCGACGAATATGCAGAAAAAAAAATCTTGCCGATTACTTTTGAAATAGTAACCGACGAATGTGCTGAAAATAAAGTCTTGCCGATTACTTTTGAAATAGTAACCGACGAATGTGCTGAAAATAAAGTCTTGCCGATTACTTATAAAATAGTAACCGACGAATATGCTGAAAATAAAAATCTTGCCGATTACTTTTGAAATAGTAACCGACGAATGTGCTGAAAATAAAAATCTTGCCGATTGCTTTTGAAATAGTAACCGACGAATGTGCTGAAAATAAAAATCTTGCCGATTACTCTTAAAATAGTAGCCGACGAATCTGCTGAAAATAAAAATCTTGCCGATTACTTTTGAAATAGTAACCGACGAATGTGCTGAAAATAAAGTCTTGCCGATTACTTTTGAATTAGTAACCGACGAATATGCAGGAAAAAAAATCTTGCCGATTACTTTTGAAATAGTAACCGACGAATGTGCTGAAAATAAAATCTTGCCGATTGCTTTTGAAATAATAACCGACGAATGTGCTGAAAATAAAGTCTTGCCGATTACTTTTGAAATAGTAACCGACGAATATGCTGAAAATATAAATCTTGCCGATTACTTTTGAAATAGTAACCGACGAATATGCTGAAAACAAAAATCTTGCCGATTAGTTTTGAAATAGTAACCGACGAATATGCTGAAAATAAAAATCTTGCCGATTAGTTTTGAAATAGTAACCGACGAATATGCTGAAAATAAAAATCTTGCCGATTACTCTTGAAATAGTAACCGACGAATCTGCTGAAAATAAAAATCTTGCCGATTACTTTTGAAATAGTAACCGACGAATGTGCTGAAAATAAAGTCTTGCCGATTACTTTTGAATTAGTAACCGACGAATATGCAGAAAAAAAAATCTTGCCGATTACTTTTGAAATAGTAACCGACGAATGTGCTGAAAATAAAATCTTGCCGATTGCTTTTGAAATAATAACCGACAAATGTGCTGAAAATAAAGTCTTGCCGATTACTTTTAAAATAGTAACTGACAAATATGCTGAAAATAAAAATCTTGCCGATTACTTTTGAAATAGTAACCGACGAATATGTTGAGAAAAAAAATCTTGCCGATTACTTTTGAAATAGTAACTGACGAATGTGCCAAAAATAAAATCTTTCCGATTGCTTTTGAAATAATAACCGACGAATGTGCTGAAAATAAAGTCTTGCCGATTACTTTTGAAATAGTAACCGACGAATGTGCTGAAAATAAAGTCTTGCCGATTACTTATAAAATAGTAACCGACGAATATGCTGAAAATAAAAATCTTGCCGATTACTTTTGAAATAGTAACCGACGAATGTGCTGAAAATAAAAATCTTGCCGATTGCTTTTGAAATAGTAACCGACGAATGTGCTGAAAATAAAAATCTTGCCGATTACTCTTAAAATAGTAGCCGACGAATCTGCTGAAAATAAAAATCTTGCCGATTACTTTTGAAATAGTAACCGACGAATGTGCTGAAAATAAAGTCTTGCCGATTACTTTTGAATTAGTAACCGACGAATATGCAGGAAAAAAAATCTTGCCGATTACTTTTGAAATAGTAACCGACGAATGTGCTGAAAATAAAATCTTGCCGATTGCTTTTGAAATAATAACCGACGAATGTGCTGAAAATAAAGTCTTGCCGATTACTTTTGAAATAGTAACCGACGAATATGCTGAAAATATAAATCTTGCCGATTACTTTTGAAATAGTAACCGACGAATATGCTGAAAACAAAAATCTTGCCGATTAGTTTTGAAATAGTAACCGACGAATATGCTGAAAATAAAAATCTTGCCGATTAGTTTTGAAATAGTAACCGACGAATATGCTGAAAATAAAAATCTTGCCGATTACTCTTGAAATAGTAACCGACGAATCTGCTGAAAATAAAAATCTTGCCGATTACTTTTGAAATAGTAACCGACGAATGTGCTGAAAATAAAGTCTTGCCGATTACTTTTGAATTAGTAACCGACGAATATGCAGAAAAAAAAATCTTGCCGATTACTTTTGAAATAGTAACCGACGAATGTGCTGAAAATAAAATCTTGCCGATTGCTTTTGAAATAATAACCGACAAATGTGCTGAAAATAAAGTCTTGCCGATTACTTTTAAAATAGTAACTGACAAATATGCTGAAAATAAAAATCTTGCCGATTACTTTTGAAATAGTAACCGACGAATATGTTGAGAAAAAAAATCTTGCCGATTACTTTTGAAATAGTAACTGACGAATGTGCCAAAAATAAAATCTTTCCGATTGCTTTTGAAATAATAACCGACGAATGTGCTAAAAATAAAGTCTTGCCGATTACTTTTGAAATAGTAACCGACGAATGTGCTGAAAATAAAGTCTTGCCGATTACTTATAAAATAGTAACCGACGAATATGCTGAAAATAAAAATCTTGCCGATTACTTTTGAAATAGTAACCGACGAATGTGCTGAAAATAAAAATCTTGCCGATTACTTTTGAAATAGTAACCGACGAATGTGCAGAAAATAAAGTCTTGCCGATTACTTTTGAAATAGTAACCGACGAATATGCTGAAAATAAAAATCTTGCCGATTACTTTTGAAATAGTAACCGACGAATATGCTGAAAACAAAAATCTTGCCGATTAGTTTGGAAATAGTAACCGACGAATATGCTGAAAATAAAAATCTTGCCGATTAGTTTTGAAATAGTAACCGACGAATATGCTGAAAATAAAAATCTTGCCGATTACTCTTGAAATAGTAACCGACGAATCTGCTGAAAATAAAAGTCTTGCCGATTACTTTTGAAATAGTAACCGACGAATGTGCTGAAAATAAAGTCTTGCCGATTACTTTTGAATTAGTAACCGACGAATATGCAGAAAATAAAATCTTGCCGATTACTTTTGAAATAGTAACCGACGAATATGCTGAAAATATAAATCTTGCCGATTACTTTTGAAATAGTAACCGACGAATATGCTGAAAACAAAAATCTTGCCGATTAGTTTTGAAATAGTAACCGACGAATATGCTGAAAATAAAAATCTTGCCGATTAGTTTTGAAATAGTAACCGACGAATATGCTGAAAATAAAAATCTTGCCGATTACTCTTGAAATAGTAACCGACGAATCTGCTGAAAATAAAAATCTTGCCGATTACTTTTGAAATAGTAACCGACGAATGTGCTGAAAATAAAGTCTTGCCGATTACTTTTGAATTAGTAACCGACGAATATGCAGAAAAAAAAATCTTGCCGATTAGTTTGGAAATAGTAACCGACGAATATGCTGAAAATAAAAATCTTGCCGATTAGTTTTGAAATAGTAACCGACGAATATGCTGAAAATAAAAATCTTGCCGATTACTCTTGAAATAGTAACCGACGAATCTGCTGAAAATAAAAGTCTTGCCGATTACTTTTGAAATAGTAACCGACGAATGTGCTGAAAATAAAGTCTTGCCGATTACTTTTGAATTAGTAACCGACGAATATGCAGAAAATAAAATCTTGCCGATTACTTTTGAAATAGTAACCGACGAATATGCTGAAAATATAAATCTTGCCGATTACTTTTGAAATAGTAACCGACGAATATGCTGAAAACAAAAATCTTGCCGATTAGTTTTGAAATAGTAACCGACGAATATGCTGAAAATAAAAATCTTGCCGATTAGTTTTGAAATAGTAACCGACGAATATGCTGAAAATAAAAATCTTGCCGATTACTCTTGAAATAGTAACCGACGAATCTGCTGAAAATAAAAATCTTGCCGATTACTTTTGAAATAGTAACCGACGAATGTGCTGAAAATAAAGTCTTGCCGATTACTTTTGAATTAGTAACCGACGAATATGCAGAAAAAAAAATCTTGCCGATTACTTTTGAAATAGTAACCGACGAATGTGCTGAAAATAAAATCTTGCCGATTGCTTTTGAAATAATAACCGACAAATGTGCTGAAAATAAAGTCTTGCCGATTACTTTTAAAATAGTAACTGACAAATATGCTGAAAATAAAAATCTTGCCGATTACTTTTGAAATAGTAACCGACGAATATGTTGAGAAAAAAAATCTTGCCGATTACTTTTGAAATAGTAACCGACGAATGTGCTGAAAATAAAGTCTTGCCGATTGCTTTTGAAATAATAACCGACGAATGTGCTGAAAAAAAAATCTTGCCGATTACTTTTGAAATAGTAACCGACGAATGTGCTGAAAATAAAGTCTTGCCGATTACTTATAAAATAGTAACCGACGAATATGCTGAAAATAAAAATCTTGCCGATTACTTTTGAAATAGTAACCGACGAATGTGCTGAAAATAAAAATCTTGCCGATTACTCTTAAAATAGTAGCCGACGAATCTGCTGAAAATAAAAATCTTGCCGATTACTTTTGAAATAGTAACCGACGAATGTGCTGAAAATAAAGTCTTGCCGATTACTTTTGAATTAGTAACCGACGAATATGCAGGAAAAAAAATCTTGCCGATTACTTTTGAAATAGTAACCGACGAATGTGCTGAAAATAAAATCTTGCCGATTGCTTTTGAAATAATAACCGACGAATGTGCTGAAAATAAAGTCTTGCCGATTACTTTTGAAATAGTAACCGACGAATATGCTGAAAATATAAATCTTGCCGATTACTTTTGAAATAGTAACCGACGAATATGCTGAAAACAAAAATCTTGCCGATTAGTTTTGAAATAGTAACCGACGAATATGCTGAAAATAAAAATCTTGCCGATTAGTTTTGAAATAGTAACCGACGAATATGCTGAAAATAAAAATCTTGCCGATTACTCTTGAAATAGTAACCGACGAATCTGCTGAAAATAAAAATCTTGCCGATTACTTTTGAAATAGTAACCGACGAATGTGCTGAAAATAAAGTCTTGCCGATTACTTTTGAATTAGTAACCGACGAATATGCAGAAAAAAAAATCTTGCCGATTACTTTTGAAATAGTAACCGACGAATGTGCTGAAAATAAAATCTTGCCGATTGCTTTTGAAATAATAACCGACAAATGTGCTGAAAATAAAGTCTTGCCGATTACTTTTAAAATAGTAACTGACAAATATGCTGAAAATAAAAATCTTGCCGATTACTTTTGAAATAGTAACCGACGAATATGTTGAGAAAAAAAATCTTGCCGATTACTTTTGAAATAGTAACTGACGAATGTGCCAAAAATAAAATCTTTCCGATTGCTTTTGAAATAATAACCGACGAATGTGCTGAAAATAAAGTCTTGCCGATTACTTTTGAAATAGTAACCGACGAATGTGCTGAAAATAAAGTCTTGCCGATTACTTATAAAATAGTAACCGACGAATATGCTGAAAATAAAAATCTTGCCGATTACTTTTGAAATAGTAACCGACGAATGTGCTGAAAATAAAAATCTTGCCGATTGCTTTTGAAATAGTAACCGACGAATGTGCTGAAAATAAAAATCTTGCCGATTACTCTTAAAATAGTAGCCGACGAATCTGCTGAAAATAAAAATCTTGCCGATTACTTTTGAAATAGTAACCGACGAATGTGCTGAAAATAAAGTCTTGCCGATTACTTTTGAATTAGTAACCGACGAATATGCAGGAAAAAAAATCTTGCCGATTACTTTTGAAATAGTAACCGACGAATGTGCTGAAAATAAAATCTTGCCGATTGCTTTTGAAATAATAACCGACGAATGTGCTGAAAATAAAGTCTTGCCGATTACTTTTGAAATAGTAACCGACGAATATGCTGAAAATATAAATCTTGCCGATTACTTTTGAAATAGTAACCGACGAATATGCTGAAAACAAAAATCTTGCCGATTAGTTTTGAAATAGTAACCGACGAATATGCTGAAAATAAAAATCTTGCCGATTAGTTTTGAAATAGTAACCGACGAATATGCTGAAAATAAAAATCTTGCCGATTACTCTTGAAATAGTAACCGACGAATCTGCTGAAAATAAAAATCTTGCCGATTACTTTTGAAATAGTAACCGACGAATGTGCTGAAAATAAAGTCTTGCCGATTACTTTTGAATTAGTAACCGACGAATATGCAGAAAAAAAAATCTTGCCGATTACTTTTGAAATAGTAACCGACGAATGTGCTGAAAATAAAATCTTGCCGATTGCTTTTGAAATAATAACCGACAAATGTGCTGAAAATAAAGTCTTGCCGATTACTTTTAAAATAGTAACTGACAAATATGCTGAAAATAAAAATCTTGCCGATTACTTTTGAAATAGTAACCGACGAATATGTTGAGAAAAAAAATCTTGCCGATTACTTTTGAAATAGTAACTGACGAATGTGCCAAAAATAAAATCTTTCCGATTGCTTTTGAAATAATAACCGACGAATGTGCTGAAAATAAAGTCTTGCCGATTACTTTTGAAATAGTAACCGACGAATGTGCTGAAAATAAAGTCTTGCCGATTACTTATAAAATAGTAACCGACGAATATGCTGAAAATAAAAATCTTGCCGATTACTTTTGAAATAGTAACCGACGAATGTGCTGAAAATAAAAATCTTGCCGATTACTTTTGAAATAGTAACCGACGAATGTGCAGAAAATAAAGTCTTGCCGATTACTTTTGAAATAGTAACCGACGAATATGCTGAAAATAAAAATCTTGCCGATTACTTTTGAAATAGTAACCGACGAATATGCTGAAAACAAAAATCTTGCCGATTAGTTTGGAAATAGTAACCGACGAATATGCTGAAAATAAAAATCTTGCCGATTAGTTTTGAAATAGTAACCGACGAATATGCTGAAAATAAAAATCTTGCCGATTACTCTTGAAATAGTAACCGACGAATCTGCTGAAAATAAAAGTCTTGCCGATTACTTTTGAAATAGTAACCGACGAATGTGCTGAAAATAAAGTCTTGCCGATTACTTTTGAATTAGTAACCGACGAATATGCAGAAAATAAAATCTTGCCGATTACTTTTGAAATAGTAACCGACGAATGTGCTGAAAATAAAATCTTGCCGATTGCTTTTGAAATAATAACCCACGAATGTGCTGAAAATAAAGTCTTGCCGATTACTTTTAAAATAGTAACTGACAAATATGCTGAAAATAAAAATCTTGCCGATTACTTTTGAAATAGTAACTGACAAATATGCTGAAAATAAAAATCTTGCCGATTACTTTTGAAATAGTAACCGACGAATATGTTGAGAAAAAAAATCTTGCCGATTACTTTTGAAATAGTAACTGACGAATGTGCCAAAAATAAAATCTTTCCGATTGCTTTTGAAATAATAACCGACGAATGTGCTGAAAATAAAGTCTTGCCGATTACTTTTGAAATAGTAACCGACGAATGTGCTGAAAATAAAGTCTTGCCGATTAATTATAAAATAGTAACCGACGAATATGCTGAAAATAAAAATCTTGCCGATTACTTTTGAAATAGTAACCGACGAATGTGCTGAAAATAAAAATCTTGCCGATTACTTTTGAAATAGTAACCGACGAATGTGCAGAAAATAAAGTCTTGCCGATTACTTTTGAAATAGTAACCGACGAATATGCTGAAAATAAAAATCTTGCCGATTACTTTTGAAATAGTAACCGACGAATATGCTGAAAACAAAAATCTTGCCGATTAGTTTGGAAATAGTAACCGACGAATATGCTGAAAATAAAAATCTTGCCGATTAGTTTTGAAATAGTAACCGACGAATATGCTGAAAATAAAAATCTTGCCGATTACTCTTGAAATAGTAACCGACGAATTTGCTGAAAATAAAAGTCTTGCCGATTACTTTTGAAATAGTAACCGACGAATGTGCTGAAAATAAAGTCTTGCCGATTACTTTTGAATTAGTAACCGACGAATATGCAGAAAATAAAATCTTGCCGATTACTTTTGAAATAGTAACCGACGAATGTGCTGAAAATAAAATCTTGCCGATTGCTTTTGAAATAATAACCCACGAATGTGCTGAAAATAAAGTCTTGCCGATTACTTTTAAAATAGTAACTGACAAATATGCTGAAAATAAAAATCTTGCCGATTACTTTTGAAATAGTAACCGACGAATATGTTGAGAAAAAAAATCTTGCCGATTACTTTTGAAATAGTAACTGACGAATGTGCCAAAAATAAAATCTTGCCGATTGCTTTTGAAATAATAACCGACGAATGTGCTGAAAATAAAGTCTTGCCGATTACTTTTGAAATAGTAACCGACGAATGTGCTGAAAATAAAAATCTTGCCGATTACTCTTAAAATAGTAGCCGACGAATCTGCTGAAAATAAAAATCTTGCCGATTACTTTTGAAATAGTAACCGACGAATGTGCTGAAAATAAAGTCTTGCCGATTACTTATAAAATAGTAACCGACGAATATGCTAAAAATAAAAATCTTGCCGATTACTTTTGAAATAGTAACCGACGAATGTGTTGAAAATAAAAATCTTGCCGATTACTCTTGAAATAGTAGCCGACGAATCTGCTGAAAATAAAAATCTTGCCGATTACTTTTGAAATAGTAACCGACGAATGTGCTGAAAATAAAGTCTTGCCGATTACTTTTGAATTAGTAACCGACGAATATGCAGGAAAAAAAATCTTGCCGATTACTTTTGAAATAGTAACCGACGAATGTGCTGAAAATAAAATCTTGCCGATTGCTTTTGAAATAATAACCGACGAATGTGCTGAAAATAAAAATCTTGCCGATTACTTTTGAAATAGTAACCGACGAATGTGCAGAAAATAAAGTCTTGCCGATTACTTTTGAAATAGTAACCGACGAATATGCTGAAAATAAAAATCTTGCCGATTACTTTTGAAATAGTAACCGACGAATATGCTGAAAACAAAAATCTTGCCGATTAGTTTTGATATAGTAACCGACGAATATGCTGAAAATAAAAATCTTGCCGATTAGTTTTGAAATAGTAACCGACGAATATGCTGAAAATAAAAATCTTGCCGATTACTCTTGAAATAGTAACCGACGAATCTGCTGAAAATAAAAATCTTGTCGATTACTTTTGAAATAGTAACCGACGAATGTGCTGAAAATAAAGTCTTGCCGATTACTTATAAAATAGTAACCGACGAATGTGCTGAAAATAAAATCTTGCCGATTGCTTTTGAAATAATAACCGACAAATGTGCTGAAAATAAAGTCTTGCCGATTACTTTTAAAATAGTAACTGACAAATATGCTGAAAATAAAAATCTTGCCGATTACTTTTGAAATAGTAACCGACGAATATGTTGAGAAAAAAAATCTTGCCGATTACTTTTGAAATAGTAACTGACGAATGTGCCAAAAATAAAATCTTTCCGATTGCTTTTGAAATAATAACCGACGAATGTGCTGAAAATAAAGTCTTGCCGATTACTTTTGAAATAGTAACCGACGAATGTGCTGAAAATAAAGTCTTGCCGATTACTTATAAAATAGTAACCGACGAATATGCTGAAAATAAAAATCTTGCCGATTACTTTTGAAATAGTAACCGACGAATGTGCTGAAAATAAAATCTTGCCGATTGCTTTTGAAAAAATAACCGACGAATGTGCTGAAAATAAAAATCTTGCCGATTACTTTTGAAATAGTAACCGACGAATGTGCAGAAAATAAAGTCTTGCCGATTACTTTTGAAATAGTAACCGACGAATATGCTCAAAATAAAAATGTTGCCGATTACTTTTGAAATAGTAACCGACGAATATGCTGAAAACAAAAATCTTGCCGATTAGTTTTGAAATAGTAACCGACGAATATGCTGAAAATAAAAATCTTGCCGATTAGTTTTGAAATAGTAACCGACGAATATGCTGAAAATAAAAATCTTGCCGATTAGTTTTGAAATAGTAACCGACGAATATGCTGAAAATAAAAATCTTGCCGATTACTCTTGAAATAGTAACCGACGAATCTGCTGAAAATAAAAATCTTGCCGATTACTTTTGAAATAGTAACCGACGAATGTGCTGAAAATAAAGTCTTGCCGATTACTTTTGAATTAGTAACCGACGAATATGCAGGAAAAAAAATCTTGCCGATTACTTTTGAAATAGTAACCGACGAATGTGCTGAAAATAAAATCTTGCCGATTGCTTTTGAAATAATAACCGACGAATGTGCTGAAAATAAAAATCTTGCCGATTACTTTTGAAATAGTAACCGACGAATGTGCAGAAAATAAAGTCTTGCCGATTACTTTTGAAATAGTAACCGACGAATATGCTGAAAATAAAAATCTTGCCGATTACTTTTGAAATAGTAACCGACGAATTTGCTGAAAACAAAAATCTTGCCGATTAGTTTTGATATAGTAACCGACGAATATGCTGAAAATAAAAATCTTGCCGATTAGTTTTGAAATAGTAACCGACGAATATGCTGAAAATAAAAATCTTGCCGATTACTCTTGAAATAGTAACCGACGAATCTGCTGAAAATAAAAATCTTGTCGATTACTTTTGAAATAGTAACCGACGAATGTGCTGAAAATAAAGTCTTGCCGATTACTTATAAAATAGTAACCGACGAATGTGCTGAAAATAAAATCTTGCCGATTGCTTTTGAAATAATAACCGACAAATGTGCTGAAAATAAAGTCTTGCCGATTACTTTTAAAATAGTAACTGACAAATATGCTAAAAATAAAAATCTTGCCGATTACTTTTGAAATAGTAACCGACGAATATGTTGAGAAAAAAAATCTTGCCGATTACTTTTGAAATAGTAACTGACGAATGTGCCAAAAATAAAATCTTTCCGATTGCTTTTGAAATAATAACCGACGAATGTGCTGAAAATAAAGTCTTGCCGATTACTTTTGAAATAGTAACCGACGAATGTGCTGAAAATAAAGTCTTGCCGATTACTTATAAAATAGTAACCGACGAATATGCTGAAAATAAAAATCTTGCCGATTACTTTTGAAATAGTAACCGACGAATGTGCTGAAAATAAAATCTTGCCGATTGCTTTTGAAATAATAACCGACGAATGTGCTGAAAATAAAAATCTTGCCGATTACTTTTGAAATAGTAACCGACGAATGTGCAGAAAATAAAGTCTTGCCGATTACTTTTGAAATAGTAACCGACGAATATGCTCAAAATAAAAATCTTGCCGATTACTTTTGAAATAGTAACCGACGAATATGCTGAAAACAAAAATCTTGCCGATTAGTTTTGAAATAGTAACCGACGAATATGCTGAAAATAAAAATCTTGCCGATTAGTTTTGAAATAGTAACCGACGAATATGCTGAAAATAAAAATCTTGCCGATTAGTTTTGAAATAGTAACCGACGAATATGCTGAAAATAAAAATCTTGCCGATTAGTTTTGAAATAGTAACCGACGAATATGCTGAAAATAAAAATCTTGCCGATTACTTTTGAAATAGTAACTGACGAATGTGCCGAAAATAAAATCTTGCCGATTACTTTTGAAATAGTAACCGACGAATGTGCTGAAAATAAAAATCTTGCCGATTACTCTTGAAATAGTAACCGACGAATCTGCTGAAAATAAAAATCTTGCCGATTACTTTTGAAATAGTAACCGACGAATGTGCTGAAAATAAAGTCTTGCCGATTACTTTTGAATTAGTAACCGACGAATATGCAGAAAAAAAATCTTGCCGATTACTCTTGAAATATTAACCGACGAATCTGCTGAAAATAAAAATCTTGCCGATTACTTTTGAAATAGTAACCGACGAATGTGCTGAAAATAAAGTCTTGCCGATTACTTTTGAATTAGTAACCGACGAATATGCAGAAAAAAAAATCTTGTCGATTACTTTTGAAATAGTAACCGACGAATGTGCTGAAAATAAAATCTTGCCGATTGCTTTTGAAATAATAACCGACGAATGTGCTGAAAATAAAGTATTGCCGATTACTTTTGAAATAGTTACCGACGAATGTGCTGAAAATAAAGTCTTGCCGATTACTTATGAAATAGTAACCGACGAATATGCTGAAAATAAAAATCTTGCCGATTACTTTTGAAATAGCAACCGACGGATATGCTGAAAATAAAAATCTTGTCGATTACTTTTGAAATAGTAACCGACGAATGTGCTGAAAATAAAGTCTTGCCGATTACTTATAAAATAGTAACCGACGAATGTGCTGAAAATAAAATCTTGCCGATTGCTTTTGAAATAATAACCGACAAATGTGCTGAAAATAAAGTCTTGCCGATTACTTTTAAAATAGTAACTGACAAATATGCTAAAAATAAAAATCTTGCCGATTACTTTTGAAATAGTAACCGACGAATATGTTGAGAAAAAAAATCTTGCCGATTACTTTTGAAATAGTAACTGACGAATGTGCCAAAAATAAAATCTTTCCGATTGCTTTTGAAATAATAACCGACGAATGTGCTGAAAATAAAGTCTTGCCGATTACTTTTGAAATAGTAACCGACGAATGTGCTGAAAATAAAGTCTTGCCGATTACTTATAAAATAGTAACCGACGAATATGCTGAAAATAAAAATCTTGCCGATTACTTTTGAAATAGTAACCGACGAATGTGCTGAAAATAAAATCTTGCCGATTGCTTTTGAAATAATAACCGACGAATGTGCTGAAAATAAAAATCTTGCCGATTACTTTTGAAATAGTAACCGACGAATGTGCAGAAAATAAAGTCTTGCCGATTACTTTTGAAATAGTAACCGACGAATATGCTCAAAATAAAAATCTTGCCGATTACTTTTGAAATAGTAACCGACGAATATGCTGAAAACAAAAATCTTGCCGATTAGTTTTGAAATAGTAACCGACGAATATGCTGAAAATAAAAATCTTGCCGATTAGTTTTGAAATAGTAACCGACGAATATGCTGAAAATAAAAATCTTGCCGATTAGTTTTGAAATAGTAACCGACGAATATGCTGAAAATAAAAATCTTGCCGATTAGTTTTGAAATAGTAACCGACGAATATGCTGAAAATAAAAATCTTGCCGATTACTTTTGAAATAGTAACTGACGAATGTGCCGAAAATAAAATCTTGCCGATTACTTTTGAAATAGTAACCGACGAATGTGCTGAAAATAAAAATCTTGCCGATTACTCTTGAAATAGTAACCGACGAATCTGCTGAAAATAAAAATCTTGCCGATTACTTTTGAAATAGTAACCGACGAATGTGCTGAAAATAAAGTCTTGCCGATTACTTTTGAATTAGTAACCGACGAATATGCAGAAAAAAAATCTTGCCGATTACTCTTGAAATATTAACCGACGAATCTGCTGAAAATAAAAATCTTGCCGATTACTTTTGAAATAGTAACCGACGAATGTGCTGAAAATAAAGTCTTGCCGATTACTTTTGAATTAGTAACCGACGAATATGCAGAAAAAAAAATCTTGTCGATTACTTTTGAAATAGTAACCGACGAATGTGCTGAAAATAAAATCTTGCCGATTGCTTTTGAAATAATAACCGACGAATGTGCTGAAAATAAAGTATTGCCGATTACTTTTGAAATAGTTACCGACGAATGTGCTGAAAATAAAGTCTTGCCGATTACTTATGAAATAGTAACCGACGAATATGCTGAAAATAAAAATCTTGCCGATTACTTTTGAAATAGCAACCGACGGATATGCTGAAAATAAAAATCTTGCCGATTACTTTTGAAATAGTAACCGACGAATGTGCTGAAAATAAAGTCTTGCCGATTACTTTTGAATTAGTAACCGACGAATATGCAGAAAAAAAAATCTTGCCGATTACTTTTGAAATAGTAACCGACGAATGTGCTGAAAATAAAATCTTGCCGATTGCTTTTGAAATAATAACCGACGAATGTGCTGAAAATAAAGTCTTGCCGATTACTTATGAAATAGTAACCGACGAATATGCTGAAAATAAAAATCTTGCCGATTACTTTTGAAATAGTAACCGACGGATATGCTGAAAATAAAAATCTTGCCGATTACTTTTGAAATAGTAACCGACGAATGTGCTGAAAATAAAGTCTTGCCGATTACTTTTAAAATAGTAACCGACGAATATGCTGAAAATAAAAATCTTGCCGATTACTTTTGAAATAGTAACCGACGAATGTGCTGAAAATAAAAATCCTGCCGATTACTCTTGAAATAGTAACCGACGAATCTGCTGAAAATAAAAATCTTGCCGATTACTTTTGAAATAGTAACCGACGAATGTGCTGAAAATAAAGTCTTGCCGATTACTTTTGAATTAGTAACCGACGAATATGCAGAAAAAAAAATCTTGCCGATTACTTTTGAAATAGTAACCGACGAATGTGCTGAAAATAAAATCTTGCCGATTGCTTTTGAAATAATAACCGACGAATGTGCTGAAAATAAAAATCCTGCCGATTACTCTTGAAATAGTAACCGACGAATCTGCTGAAAATAAAAATCTTGCCGATTACTTTTGAAATAGTAACCGACGAATGTGCTGAAAATAAAGTCTTGCCGATTACTTTTGAATTAGTAACCGACGAATATGCAGAAAAAAAAATCTTGCCGATTACTTTTGAAATAGTAACCGACGAATGTGCTGAAAATAAAATCTTGCCGATTGCTTTTGAAATAATAACCGACGAATGTGCTGAAAATAAAGTCTTGCCGATTACTTTTGAAATAGTAACCTACGAATGTGCTGAAAATAAAGTCTTGCCGATTACTTATGAAATAGTAACCGACGAATATGCTGAAAATAAAAATCTTGCCGATTACTTTTGAAATAGTAACCGACGGATATGCTGAAAATAAAAATCTTGCCGATTACTTTTGAAATAGTAACCGACGGATATGCTGAAAATAAAAATCTTGCCGATTACTTTTGAAATAGTAACCGACGAATATGCTGAAAAAAATAAATCTTCCCGATTAATTTCGAATTAGTAACCGACGACTGTGCTGAAAATAAAGTCTTGCCGATTACATTTGTAATAGTAACCGACGAATATGCTGAAAAAAAAATCTTGCCGAATACTTTTGAAATAGTAACCGACGAATGTGCTGAAAATAAAAATCTTGCCGATTACTTTTGAAATAGTAACCGACGAATGTGCTGAAAATAAAGTCTTGCCGATTACTTTTAAAATAGTAACCGACAAATATGCTGAAAATAAAAATCTTGCCGATTACTTTTGAAATAGTAACCGACGAATATGCTGAAAATAAAAATCTTGCCGATTACTTTTGAAATAGTAACCGACGAATATGCTGAAAAAAATAAATCTTCCCGATTAATTTTGAATTAGTAACCGACGACTGTGCTGAAAATAAAGTCTTGCCGATTACATTTGTAATAGTAACCGACGAATATGCTGAAAAAAAAAATCTTGCCGGATACTTTTGAAATAGTAACCGACGAATGTGCTGAAAATAAAGTCTTGCCGATTACTTTTAAAATAGTAACCGACAAATATGCTGAAAATAAAAATCTTGCCGATTACTTTTGAAATAGTAACCGCCGAATATGCTGAAAATAAAAATCTTGCCGATTACTTTTGAAATAGTAACCGACGGATATGCTGAAAATAAAAACCTTGCCGATTACTTTTGAAATAGTAACCGACAAATATGCTGAAAATAAAAATCTTGCCGATTAGTTTTGAAATAGTAACCGACGAATATGCTGAAAATAAAAATCTTGCCGATTACTTTTGAAATAGTAACCGACGAATATGTTGAGAAAAAAAATCTTGCCGATTACTTTTGAAATAGTAACTGACGAATGTGCCGAAAATAAAATCTTGCCGATTGCTTTTGAAATAATAACCGACGAATGTGCTGAAAATAAAGTCTTGCCGATTACTTTTAAAATAGTAACCGACAAATATGCTGAAAATAAAAATCTTGCCGATTACTTTTGAAATAGTAACCGCCGAATATGCTGAAAATAAAAATCTTGCCGATTACTTTTGAAATAGTAACCGACGGATATGCTGAAAATAAAAACCTTGCCGATTACTTTTGAAATAGTAACCGACAAATATGCTGAAAATAAAAATCTTGCCGATTAGTTTTGAAATAGTAACCGACGAATATGCTGAAAATAAAAATCTTGCCGATTACTTTTGAAATAGTAACCGACGAATATGTTGAGAAAAAAAATCTTGCCGATTACTTTTGAAATAGTAACTGACGAATGTGCCGAAAATAAAATCTTGCCGATTGCTTTTGAAATAATAACCGACGAATGTGCTGAAAATAAAGTCTTGCCGATTACTTTTGAAATAGTAACCGACGAATATGCAGAAAAAAAAATCTTGCCGATTACTTTTGAAATAGTAACCGACGAATGTGCTGAAAATAAAATCTTGCCGATTGCTTTTGAAAGAATAACCGACGAATGTGCTGAAAATAAAGTCTTGCCGATTACTTTTAAAATAGTAACTGACAAATATGTTGAAAATAAAAATCTTGCCGATTACTTTTGAAATAGTAACCGATGAATATGCTGAAAATAAAAATCTTGCCGATTACTTTTGAAATAGTAACCGAAGAATATGCTGAAAATAAAAATCTTGCCGATTACTTTTGAAATAGTAACCGACGAATGTGCTGAAAATAAAATCTTGCCGATTACTTTTTAAATACTAACCGACGAATGTGCTGAAAATAAAGTCTTGCCGATTACTTTTAAAATAGTAACCGACAAATATCCTGAAAATTAAAATCTTGTCGATTACTTTTGAAATAGTAACCGACGGATATGCTGAAAATAAAAATCTTGCGGATTACTTTTGAAATAGTAACCGACGAATATGTTGAAAATAAAAATCTTGCCGATTAATTTTGAATTAGTAACCGACGACTGTGCTGAAAATAAAGTCTTGCCGATTACATTTGTAATAGTAACCGACGAATATGCTGAAAAAAAAATCTTGCCGATTACTTTTGAAATAGTAACCGACGAATGTGCTGAAAATAAAAATCTTGCCGATTACTTTTGAAATAGTAACCGACGAATATGTTGAGAAAAAAAATCTTGCCGATTACTTTTGAAATAGTAACTGACGAATGTGCCGAAAATAAAATCTTGCCGATTGCTTTTGAAATAATAACCGACGAATGTGCTGAAAATAAAGTCTTGCCGATTACTTTTGAAATAGTAACCGACGAATATGCAGAAAAAAAAATCTTGCCGATTACTTTTGAAATAGTAACCGACGAATGTGCTGAAAATAAAATCTTGCCGATTGCTTTTGAAAGAATAACCGACGAATGTGCTGAAAATAAAGTCTTGCCGATTACTTTTAAAATAGTAACCGACAAATATCCTGAAAATTAAAATCTTGTCGATTACTTTTGAAATAGTAACCGACGGATATGCTGAAAATAAAAATCTTGCGGATTACTTTTGAAATAGTAACCGACGAATATGTTGAAAATAAAAATCTTGCCGATTACTTTTGAAATAGTAACCGACGGATATGCTGAAAATAAAAATCTTGCCGATTACTTTTGAAATAGTATCCGACGAATATGCTGAAAAAAAAAATCTTCCCGATTAATTTTGAATTAGTAACCGACGACTGTGATGAAAATAAAGTCTTGCCGATTACATTTGTAATAGTAACCGACGAATATGCTGAAAAAAAAATCTTGCCGAATACTTTTGAAATAGTAACCGACGAATGTGCTGAAAATAAAAATCTTGCCGATTACTTTTGAAATAGTAACCGACGAATGTGCTGAAAATAAAGTCTTGCCGATTACTTTTAAAATAGTAACAGACAAATATGCTGAAAATAAAAATCTTGCCGATTACTTTTGAAATAGTAACCGACGAATATGTTGAAAATAAAAATCTTGCCGATTACTTTTGAAATAGTAACCGACGGATATGCTGAAAATAAAAATCTTGCCGATTACTTTTGAAATAGTATCCGACGAATATGCTGAAAAAAAAAATCTTCCCGATTAATTTTGAATTAGTAACCGACGACTGTGATGAAAATAAAGTCTTGCCGATTACATTTGTAATAGTAACCGACGAATATGCTGAAAATAAAAATCTTGTCGATTACTTTTGAAATAGTAACCGACGGATATGCTGAAAATAAAAATCTTGCGGATTACTTTTGAAATAGTAACCGACGAATATGCTGAAAATAAAAATCTTGCCGATTACTTTTGAAATAGTAACCGACGAATGTGCAGAAAATAAAATCTTGCCGATTGCTTTTGAAATAATAACCGACGAATGTGCTGAAAATAAAAATCTTGTCGATTACTTTTGAAATAGTAACCGACGGATATGCTGAAAATAAAAACCTTGCCGATTACTTTTGAAATAGTAACCGACAAATATGCTGAAAATAAAAATCTTGCCGATTAGTTTTGAAATAGTAACCGACGAATATGCTGAAAATAAAAATCTTGCCGATTACTTTTGAAATAGTAACCGACGAATATGTTGAGAAAAAAAATCTTGCCGATTACTTTTGAAATAGTAACTGACGAATGTGCCGAAAATAAAATCTTGCCGATTGCTTTTAAAATAATAACCGACGAATGTGCTGAAAATAAAAATCTTGTCGATTACTTTTGAAATAGTAACCGACGGATATGCTGAAAATAAAAACCTTGCCGATTACTTTTGAAATAGTAACCGACAAATATGCTGAAAATAAAAATCTTGCCGATTAGTTTTGAAATAGTAACCGACGAATCTGCTGAAAATAAAATTCTTGCCGATTACTTTTGAAATAGTAACCGACGGATATGCTGAAAATAAAAACCTTGCCGATTACTTTTGAAATAGTAACCGACAAATATGCTGAAAATAAAAATCTTGCCGATTAGTTTTGAAATAGTAACCGACGAATCTGCTGAAAAAAAAATCTTGCCGAATACTTTTGAAATAGTAACCGACGAATGTGCTGAAAATAAAAATCTTGCCGATTACTTTTGAAATAGTAACCGACGAATGTGCTGAAAATAAAGTCTTGCCGATTACTTTTGAAATAGTAACCGACGAATATGCAGAAAATAAAAATCTTGCCGATTGCTTTTGAAATAATAACCGACGAATGTGCTGAAAATAAAGTCTTGCCGATTACTTTTGAAATAGTAACCGACGAATGTGCAGAAAATAAAGTCTTGCCGATTACTTTTGAAATAGTAACCGACGAATATGCTGAAAATAAAAATCTTGCCGATTACTTTTGAAATAGTAACTGACGAATATGCTGAAAATATAAATCTTGCCAATTACTTTTGAAATAGTAACCGACGAATGTGCTGAAAATAAAGTCTTGCCGATTACTTTTGAAATAGTAACCGACGAATATGCTGAAAATAAAAACCTTGCCGATTAGTTTTGAAATAGTAACCGACGAATATGCTGAAAATAAAAATCTTGCCGATTACTCTTGAAATAGTAACCGACGAATCTGCTGAAAATAAAAATCTTGCCGATTACTTTTGAAATAGTAACCGACGAATGTGCTGAAAATAAAGTCTTGCCGATTACTTTTGAATTAGTAACCGACGAATGTGCAGAAAATAAAGTCTTGCCGATTACTTTTGAAATAGTAACCGACGAATATGCTGAAAATAAAAATCTTGCCGATTACTTTTGAAATAGTAACCGATGAATATGCTGAAAATAAAAATCTTGCTGATTACTTTTGTAATAGTAACCGACGAATGTGCTGAAAATAAAGTCTTGCCGATTACTTTTGAAATAGTAACCGACGGATATGCTGAAAATAAAAATCTTGCCGATTACTTTTGAAATAGTAACCGACGAATATGCTGAAAATAAAAATCTTGCCGATTACTTTTGAAATAGTAACCGACGAATGTGCTGAAAATAAAATCTTGCCGATTGCTTTTGAAATACTAACCGACGAATGTGCTGAAAATAAAGTCTTGCCGATTACTTTTAAAATTGTAACCGACAAATATGCTGAAAATTAAAATCTTGTCGATTACTTTTGAAATAGTAACCGACGGATATGCTGAAAATAAAAATCTTGCGGATTACTTTTGAAATAGTAACCGACGAATATGCTGAAAATAAAAATCTTGCCGATTACTTTTGAAATAGTAACCGACGAATGTGCTGAAAATAAAATCTTGCCGATTGCTTTTGAAATACTAACCGACGAATGTGCTGAAAATAAAGTCTTGCCGATTACTTTTAAAATTGTAACCGACAAATATGCTGAAAATTAAAATCTTGTCGATTACTTTTGAAATAGTAACCGACGGATATGCTGAAAATAAAAATCTTGCGGATTACTTTTGAAATAGTAACCGACGAATATGCTGAAAATAAAAATCTTGCCGATTACTTTTGAAATAGTAACCGACGAATGTGCTGAAAATAAAATCTTGCCGATTGCTTTTGAAATACTAACCGACGAATGTGCTGAAAATAAAGTCTTGCCGATTACTTTTAAAATTGTAACCGACAAATATGCTGAAAATTAAAATCTTGTCGATTACTTTTGAAATAGTAACCGACGGATATGCTGAAAATAAAAATCTTGCGGATTACTTTTGAAATAGTAACCGACGAATATGTTGAAAATAAAAATCTTGCCGATTAGTTTTGAAATAGTAACCGACGAATATGCTGAAAATAAAAATCTTGCCGATTACTCTTGAAATAGTAACCGACGAATATGCTGAAAATAAAAATCTTGCCGATTACTTTTGAAATAGTAACCGACGAATGTGCAGAAAATAAAATCTTGCCGATTGCTTTTGAAATAATAACCGACGAATGTGCTGAAAATAAAAATCTTGTCGATTACTTTTGAAATAGTAACCGACGGATATGCTGAAAATAAAAACCTTGCCGATTACTTTTGAAATAGTAACCGACAAATATGCTGAAAATATAAATCTTGCCGATTAGTTTTGAAATAGTAACCGACGAATATGCTGAAAATAAAAATCTTGCCGATTACTTTTGAAATAGTAACCGACGAATATGTTGAGAAAAAAAATCTTGCCGATTACTTTTGAAATAGTAACTGACGAATGTGCCGAAAATAAAATCTTGCCGATTGCTTTTAAAATAATAACCGACGAATGTGCTGAAAATAAAGTCTTGCCGATTACTTTTGAAATAGTAACCGACGAATGTGCAGAAAAAAAAAGTCTTGCCGATTGCTTTTGAAATAATAACCGACGAATGTGCTGAAAATAAAAATCTTGTCGATTACTTTTGAAATAGTAACCGACGGATATGCTGAAAATAAAAACCTTGCCGATTACTTTTGAAATAGTAACCGACAAATATGCTGAAAATAAAAATCTTGCCGATTAGTTTTGAAATAGTAACCGACGAATCTGCTGAAAATAAAATTCTTGCCGATTACTTTTGAAATAGTAACCGACGGATATGCTGAAAATAAAAACCTTGCCGATTACTTTTGAAATAGTAACCGACAAATATGCTGAAAATAAAAATCTTGCCGATTAGTTTTGAAATAGTAACCGACGAATCTGCTGAAAAAAAAATCTTGCCGAATACTTTTGAAATAGTAACCGACGAATGTGCTGAAAATAAAAATCTTGCCGATTACTTTTGAAATAGTAACCGACGAATGTGCAGAAAATAAAGTCTTGCCGATTACTTTTGAAATAGTAACCGACGAATATGCTGAAAATAAAAATCTTGCCGATTACTTTTGAAATAGTAACAGACGAATATGCTGAAAATAAAAATCTTGCCAATTACTTTTGAAATAGTAACCGACGAATGTGCTGAAAATAAAGTCTTGCCGATTACTTTTGAAATAGTAACCGACGAATATGCTGAAAATAAAAATCTTGCCGATTACTTTTGAAATAGTAACTGACGAATATGCTGAAAATATAAATCTTGCCAATTACTTTTGAAATAGTAACCGACGAATGTGCTGAAAATAAAGTCTTGCCGATTACTTTTGAAATAGTAACCGACGAATATGCTGAAAATAAAAACCTTGCCGATTAGTTTTGAAATAGTAACCGACGAATATGCTGAAAATAAAAATCTTGCCGATTACTCTTGAAATAGTAACCGACGAATCTGCTGAAAATAAAAATCTTGCCGATTACTTTTGAAATAGTAACCGACGAATGTGCTGAAAATAAAGTCTTGCCGATTACTTTTGAATTAGTAACCGACGAATGTGCAGAAAATAAAGTCTTGCCGATTACTTTTGAAATAGTAACCGACGAATATGCTGAAAATAAAAATCTTGCCGATTACTTTTGAAATAGTAACCGATGAATATGCTGAAAATAAAAATCTTGCTGATTACTTTTGTAATAGTAACCGACGAATGTGCTGAAAATAAAGTCTTGCCGATTACTTTTGAAATAGTAACCGACGGATATGCTGAAAATAAAAATCTTGCCGATTACTTTTGAAATAGTAACCGACGAATATGCTGAAAATAAAAATCTTGCCGATTACTTTTGAAATAGTAACCGACGAATGTGCTGAAAATAAAATCTTGCCGATTGCTTTTGAAATACTAACCGACGAATGTGCTGAAAATAAAGTCTTGCCGATTACTTTTAAAATTGTAACCGACAAATATGCTGAAAATTAAAATCTTGTCGATTACTTTTGAAATAGTAACCGACGGATATGCTGAAAATAAAAATCTTGCGGATTACTTTTGAAATAGTAACCGACGAATATGCTGAAAATAAAAATCTTGCCGATTACTTTTGAAATAGTAACCGACGAATGTGCTGAAAATAAAATCTTGCCGATTGCTTTTGAAATACTAACCGACGAATGTGCTGAAAATAAAGTCTTGCCGATTACTTTTAAAATTGTAACCGACAAATATGCTGAAAATTAAAATCTTGTCGATTACTTTTGAAATAGTAACCGACGGATATGCTGAAAATAAAAATCTTGCGGATTACTTTTGAAATAGTAACCGACGAATATGCTGAAAATAAAAATCTTGCCGATTACTTTTGAAATAGTAACCGACGAATGTGCTGAAAATAAAATCTTGCCGATTGCTTTTGAAATACTAACCGACGAATGTGCTGAAAATAAAGTCTTGCCGATTACTTTTAAAATTGTAACCGACAAATATGCTGAAAATTAAAATCTTGTCGATTACTTTTGAAATAGTAACCGACGGATATGCTGAAAATAAAAATCTTGCGGATTACTTTTGAAATAGTAACCGACGAATATGTTGAAAATAAAAATCTTGCCGATTAGTTTTGAAATAGTAACCGACGAATATGCTGAAAATAAAAATCTTGCCGATTACTCTTGAAATAGTAACCGACGAATATGCTGAAAATAAAAATCTTGCCGATTACTTTTGAAATAGTAACCGACGAATGTGCAGAAAATAAAATCTTGCCGATTGCTTTTGAAATAATAACCGACGAATGTGCTGAAAATAAAAATCTTGTCGATTACTTTTGAAATAGTAACCGACGGATATGCTGAAAATAAAAACCTTGCCGATTACTTTTGAAATAGTAACCGACAAATATGCTGAAAATATAAATCTTGCCGATTAGTTTTGAAATAGTAACCGACGAATATGCTGAAAATAAAAATCTTGCCGATTACTTTTGAAATAGTAACCGACGAATATGTTGAGAAAAAAAATCTTGCCGATTACTTTTGAAATAGTAACTGACGAATGTGCCGAAAATAAAATCTTGCCGATTGCTTTTAAAATAATAACCGACGAATGTGCTGAAAATAAAGTCTTGCCGATTACTTTTGAAATAGTAACCGACGAATGTGCAGAAAAAAAAGTCTTGCCGATTGCTTTTGAAATAATAACCGACGAATGTGCTGAAAATAAAAATCTTGTCGATTACTTTTGAAATAGTAACCGACGGATATGCTGAAAATAAAAACCTTGCCGATTCCTTTTGAAATAGTAACCGACAAATATGCTGAAAATAAAAATCTTGCCGATTAGTTTTGAAATAGTAACCGACGAATCTGCTGAAAATAAAATTCTTGCCGATTACTTTTGAAATAGTAACCGACGGATATGCTGAAAATAAAAACCTTGCCGATTACTTTTGAAATAGTAACCGACAAATATGCTGAAAATAAAAATCTTGCCGATTAGTTTTGAAATAGTAACCGACGAATCTGCTGAAAAAAAAATCTTGCCGAATACTTTTGAAATAGTAACCGACGAATGTGCTGAAAATAAAAATCTTGCCGATTACTTTTGAAATAGTAACCGACGAATGTGCAGAAAATAAAGTCTTGCCGATTACTTTTGAAATAGTAACCGACGAATATGCTGAAAATAAAAATCTTGCCGATTACTTTTGAAATAGTAACAGACGAATATGCTGAAAATAAAAATCTTGCCAATTACTTTTGAAATAGTAACCGACGAATGTGCTGAAAATAAAGTCTTGCCGATTACTTTTGAAATAGTAACCGACGAATATGCTGAAAATAAAAATCTTGCCGATTACTTTTGAAATAGTAACTGACGAATATGCTGAAAATATAAATCTTGCCAATTACTTTTGAAATAGTAACCGACGAATGTGCTGAAAATAAAGTCTTGCCGATTACTTTTGAAATAGTAACCGACGAATATGCTGAAAATAAAAACCTTGCCGATTAGTTTTGAAATAGTAACCGACGAATATGCTGAAAATAAAAATCTTGCCGATTACTCTTGAAATAGTAACCGACGAATCTGCTGAAAATAAAAATCTTGCCGATTACTTTTGAAATAGTAACCGACGAATGTGCTGAAAATAAAGTCTTGCCGATTACTTTTGAATTAGTAACCGACGAATGTGCAGAAAATAAAGTCTTGCCGATTACTTTTGAAATAGTAACCGACGAATATGCTGAAAATAAAAATCTTGCCGATTACTTTTGAAATAGTAACCGATGAATATGCTGAAAATAAAAATCTTGCTGATTACTTTTGTAATAGTAACCGACGAATGTGCTGAAAATAAAGTCTTGCCGATTACTTTTGAAATAGTAACCGACGGATATGCTGAAAATAAAAATCTTGCCGATTACTTTTGAAATAGTAACCGACGAATATGCTGAAAATAAAAATCTTGCCGATTACTTTTGAAATAGTAACCGACGAATGTGCTGAAAATAAAATCTTGCCGATTGCTTTTGAAATACTAACCGACGAATGTGCTGAAAATAAAGTCTTGCCGATTACTTTTAAAATTGTAACCGACAAATATGCTGAAAATTAAAATCTTGTCGATTACTTTTGAAATAGTAACCGACGGATATGCTGAAAATAAAAATCTTGCGGATTACTTTTGAAATAGTAACCGACGAATATGCTGAAAATAAAAATCTTGCCGATTACTTTTGAAATAGTAACCGACGAATGTGCTGAAAATAAAATCTTGCCGATTGCTTTTGAAATACTAACCGACGAATGTGCTGAAAATAAAGTCTTGCCGATTACTTTTAAAATTGTAACCGACAAATATGCTGAAAATTAAAATCTTGTCGATTACTTTTGAAATAGTAACCGACGGATATGCTGAAAATAAAAATCTTGCGGATTACTTTTGAAATAGTAACCGACGAATATGCTGAAAATAAAAATCTTGCCGATTACTTTTGAAATAGTAACCGACGAATGTGCTGAAAATAAAATCTTGCCGATTGCTTTTGAAATACTAACCGACGAATGTGCTGAAAATAAAGTCTTGCCGATTACTTTTAAAATTGTAACCGACAAATATGCTGAAAATTAAAATCTTGTCGATTACTTTTGAAATAGTAACCGACGGATATGCTGAAAATAAAAATCTTGCGGATTACTTTTGAAATAGTAACCGACGAATATGTTGAAAATAAAAATCTTGCCGATTAGTTTTGAAATAGTAACCGACGAATATGCTGAAAATAAAAATCTTGCCGATTACTCTTGAAATAGTAACCGACGAATATGCTGAAAATAAAAATCTTGCCGATTACTTTTGAAATAGTAACCGACGAATGTGCAGAAAATAAAATCTTGCCGATTGCTTTTGAAATAATAACCGACGAATGTGCTGAAAATAAAAATCTTGTCGATTACTTTTGAAATAGTAACCGACGAATGTGCAGAAAAAAAAGTCTTGCCGATTGCTTTTGAAATAATAACCGACGAATGTGCTGAAAATAAAAATCTTGTCGATTACTTTTGAAATAGTAACCGACGGATATGCTGAAAATAAAAACCTTGCCGATTACTTTTGAAATAGTAACCGACAAATATGCTGAAAATAAAAATCTTGCCGATTAGTTTTGAAATAGTAACCGACGAATCTGCTGAAAATAAAATTCTTGCCGATTACTTTTGAAATAGTAACCGACGGATATGCTGAAAATAAAAACCTTGCCGATTACTTTTGAAATAGTAACCGACAAATATGCTGAAAATAAAAATCTTGCCGATTAGTTTTGAAATAGTAACCGACGAATCTGCTGAAAAAAAAATCTTGCCGAATACTTTTGAAATAGTAACCGACGAATGTGCTGAAAATAAAAATCTTGCCGATTACTTTTGAAATAGTAACCGACGAATGTGCAGAAAATAAAGTCTTGCCGATTACTTTTGAAATAGTAACCGACGAATATGCTGAAAATAAAAATCTTGCCGATTACTTTTGAAATAGTAACAGACGAATATGCTGAAAATAAAAATCTTGCCAATTACTTTTGAAATAGTAACCGACGAATGTGCTGAAAATAAAGTCTTGCCGATTACTTTTGAAATAGTAACCGACGAATATGCTGAAAATAAAAATCTTGCCGATTACTTTTGAAATAGTAACTGACGAATATGCTGAAAATATAAATCTTGCCAATTACTTTTGAAATAGTAACCGACGAATGTGCTGAAAATAAAGTCTTGCCGATTACTTTTGAAATAGTAACCGACGAATATGCTGAAAATAAAAACCTTGCCGATTAGTTTTGAAATAGTAACCGACGAATATGCTGAAAATAAAAATCTTGCCGATTACTCTTGAAATAGTAACCGACGAATCTGCTGAAAATAAAAATCTTGCCGATTACTTTTGAAATAGTAACTGACGAATGTGCTGAAAATAAAGTCTTGCCGATTACTTTTGAATTAGTAACCGACGAATGTGCAGAAAATAAAGTCTTGCCGATTACTTTTGAAATAGTAACCGACGAATATGCTGAAAATAAAAATCTTGCCGATTACTTTTGAAATAGTAACCGATGAATATGCTGAAAATAAAAATCTTGCTGATTACTTTTGTAATAGTAACCGACGAATGTGCTGAAAATAAAGTCTTGCCGATTAATTTTGAAATAGTAACCGACGGATATGCTGAAAATAAAAATCTTGCCGATTACTTTTGAAATAGTAACCGACGAATATGCTGAAAATAAAAATCTTGCCGATTACTTTTGAAATAGTAACCGACGAATGTGCTGAAAATAAAATCTTGCCGATTGCTTTTGAAATACTAACCGACGAATGTGCTGAAAATAAAGTCTTGCCGATTACTTTTAAAATTGTAACCGACAAATATGCTGAAAATTAAAATCTTGTCGATTACTTTTGAAATAGTAACCGACGGATATGCTGAAAATAAAAATCTTGCGGATTACTTTTGAAATAGTAACCGACGAATATGCTGAAAATAAAAATCTTGCCGATTACTTTTGAAATAGTAACCGACGAATGTGCTGAAAATAAAATCTTGCCGATTGCTTTTGAAATACTAACCGACGAATGTGCTGAAAATAAAGTCTTGCCGATTACTTTTAAAATTGTAACCGACAAATATGCTGAAAATTAAAATCTTGTCGATTACTTTTGAAATAGTAACCGACGGATATGCTGAAAATAAAAATCTTGCGGATTACTTTTGAAATAGTAACCGACGAATATGCTGAAAATAAAAATCTTGCCGATTACTTTTGAAATAGTAACCGACGAATGTGCTGAAAATAAAATCTTGCCGATTGCTTTTGAAATACTAACCGACGAATGTGCTGAAAATAAAGTCTTGCCGATTACTTTTAAAATTGTAACCGACAAATATGCTGAAAATTAAAATCTTGTCGATTACTTTTGAAATAGTAACCGACGGATATGCTGAAAATAAAAATCTTGCGGATTACTTTTGAAATAGTAACCGACGAATATGTTGAAAATAAAAATCTTGCCGATTAGTTTTGAAATAGTAACCGACGAATATGCTGAAAATAAAAATCTTGCCGATTACTCTTGAAATAGTAACCGACGAATATGCTGAAAATAAAAATCTTGCCGATTACTTTTGAAATAGTAACCGACGAATGTGCAGAAAATAAAATCTTGCCGATTGCTTTTGAAATAATAACCGACGAATGTGCTGAAAATAAAGTCTTGCCGATTACTTTTGAATTAGTAACCGACGAATGTGCAGAAAATAAAGTCTTGCCGATTACTTTTGAAATAGTAACCGACGAATATGCTGAAAATAAAAATCTTGCCGATTACTTTTGAAATAGTAACCGATGAATATGCTGAAAATAAAAATCTTGCTGATTACTTTTGTAATAGTAACCGACGAATGTGCTGAAAATAAAGTCTTGCCGATTAATTTTGAAATAGTAACCGACGGATATGCTGAAAATAAAAATCTTGCCGATTACTTTTGAAATAGTAACCGACGAATATGCTGAAAATAAAAATCTTGCCGATTACTTTTGAAATAGTAACCGACGAATGTGCTGAAAATAAAATCTTGCCGATTGCTTTTGAAATACTAACCGACGAATGTGCTGAAAATAAAGTCTTGCCGATTACTTTTAAAATTGTAACCGACAAATATGCTGAAAATTAAAATCTTGTCGATTACTTTTGAAATAGTAACCGACGGATATGCTGAAAATAAAAATCTTGCGGATTACTTTTGAAATAGTAACCGACGAATATGCTGAAAATAAAAATCTTGCCGATTACTTTTGAAATAGTAACCGACGAATGTGCTGAAAATAAAATCTTGCCGATTGCTTTTGAAATACTAACCGACGAATGTGCTGAAAATAAAGTCTTGCCGATTACTTTTAAAATTGTAACCGACAAATATGCTGAAAATTAAAATCTTGTCGATTACTTTTGAAATAGTAACCGACGGATATGCTGAAAATAAAAATCTTGCGGATTACTTTTGAAATAGTAACCGACGAATATGCTGAAAATAAAAATCTTGCCGATTACTTTTGAAATAGTAACCGACGAATGTGCTGAAAATAAAATCTTGCCGATTGCTTTTGAAATACTAACCGACGAATGTGCTGAAAATAAAGTCTTGCCGATTACTTTTAAAATTGTAACCGACAAATATGCTGAAAATTAAAATCTTGTCGATTACTTTTGAAATAGTAACCGACGGATATGCTGAAAATAAAAATCTTGCGGATTACTTTTGAAATAGTAACCGACGAATATGTTGAAAATAAAAATCTTGCCGATTAGTTTTGAAATAGTAACCGACGAATATGCTGAAAATAAAAATCTTGCCGATTACTCTTGAAATAGTAACCGACGAATATGCTGAAAATAAAAATCTTGCCGATTACTTTTGAAATAGTAACCGACGAATGTGCAGAAAATAAAATCTTGCCGATTGCTTTTGAAATAATAACCGACGAATGTGCTGAAAATAAAAATCTTGTCGATTACTTTTGAAATAGTAACCGACGGATATGCTGAAAATAAAAACCTTGCCGATTACTTTTGAAATAGTAACCGACAAATATGCTGAAAATAAAAATCTTGCCGATTAGTTTTGAAATAGTAACCGACGAATATGCTGAAAATAAAAATCTTGCCGATTACTTTTGAAATAGTAACCGACGAATATGTTGAGAAAAAAAATCTTGCCGATTACTTTTGAAATAGTAACTGACGAATGTGCCGCAAATAAAATCTTGCCGATTGCTTTTAAAATAATAACCGACGAATGTGCTGAAAATAAAGTCTTGCCGATTACTTTTGAAATAGTAACCGACGAATGTGCAGAAAAAAAAGTCTTGCCGATTGCTTTTGAAATAATAACCGACGAATGTGCTGAAAATAAAAATCTTGTCGATTACTTTTGAAATAGTAACCGACGGATATGCTGAAAATAAAAACCTTGCCGATTACTTTTGAAATAGTAACCGACAAATATGCTGAAAATAAAAATCTTGCCGATTAGTTTTGAAATAGTAACCGACGAATCTGCTGAAAATAAAATTCTTGCCGATTAGTTTTGAAATAGTAACCGACGAATATGCTGAAAATAAAAATCTTGCCGATTACTTTTGAAATAGTAACCGACGAATATGCTGAAAATAAAAATCTTGCCGATTAGTTTTGAAATAGTAACCGACGAATATGCTGAAAATAAAGTCTTGCCGATTACTTTTAAAATAGTAACCGACAAATATGCTGAAAATTAAAATCTTGTCGATTACTTTTAAAATAGTAACCGACGGATATGCTGAAAATAAAAATCTTGCGGATTACTTTTGAAATAGTAACCGACGAATATGTTGAGAATAAAAATCTTGCCAATTACTTTTGAAATAGTAACCGACGGATATGCTGAAAATAAAAATCTTGCCGATTACTTTTGAAATAGTAACCGACGAATATGCTGAAAATACAAATCTTGTCGATTACTTTTGAAATAGTAACCGACGAATATGCTGAAAATATAAATCTTGCCGATTACTTTTGAAATAGTAACCGACGAATATGCTGAAAGTAAAAATCTTGCCGATTACTTTTGAAATAGTAACCGACGAATGTGCTGAAAATAAAGTCTTGCCGATTACTTTTGAAATAGTAACCGACGGATATGCTGAAAATAAAAATGTTGCCGATTACTTTTGAAATAGTAACCGACGAATATGCTGAAAATAAAAATCTTGCCGATTACTTTTAAAATAGTAACCGACGAAAGTGCTGAAAATAAAATCTTGCCGATTGCTTTTGAAATACTAACCGATGAATGTGCTGAAAATAAAGTCTTGCCGATTACTTTTAAAATAGTAACCGACAAATATGCTGAAAATTAAAATCTTGTCGATTACTTTTGAAATAGTAACCGACGGATATGCTCAAAATAAAAATCTTGCGGATTACTTTTGAAATAGTAACCGACGCATATGTTGAAAATAAAAATTTTGCCGATTACTTTTGAAATAGTAACCGACGGATATGCTGAAAATAAAAATCTTGCCGATTACTTTTGAAATAGTAACCGACGAATATGCTGAAAATAAAAATCTTGCCGATTAGTTTTGAAATAGTAACCGACGAATATGCTGAAAATAAAAATCTTGCCGATTACTTTTGAAATAGTAACCGACGAATGTGCTGAAAATAAAGTCTTGCCGATTACTTTTAAAATAGTAACCGACGAATATGCTGAAAATAAAAATCTTGTCGATTACTTTTGAAATAGTAACCGACGGATATGCTGAAAATAAAAATCTTGCCGATTACTTTTGAAATAGTAACCGACGAATATGCTGAAAATAAAAATCTTACCGATTACTTTTAAAATAGTAACCGACGAATGTGCTGAAAATAAAAATCTTGTCGATTACTTTTAAAATAGTAACCGACAAATATGTTGAAAATAAAAATCTTGCCGATTACTTTTGAAATAGTAACCGACGGATATGCTGAAAATAAAAATCTTGCCGATTACTTTTGAAATAGTAACCGACGAATATGCTGAAAAAAAAAAATCTTCCCGATTAATTTTGAATTAGTAACCGACGACTGTGCTGAAAATAAAGTCTTGCCGATTACATTTGTAATAGTAACCGACGAATATGCTGAAAAAAAAATCTTGCCGAATACTTTTAAAATAGTAACCGACGAATGTGCTGAAAATAAAAATCTTGTCGATTACTTTTAAAATCGTAACCGACAAATATGTTGAAAATAAAAATCTTGCCGATTACTTTTGAAATAGTAACCGACGAATATGCTGAAAATAAAAATCTTGCCGATTACTTTTGATATAGTAACCGACGAATATGCTGAAAAAAAAATCTTGTCGATTGTTTTTGAAATACTAACCGACGAATGTGCTGAAAATAAAGTCTTGCCGATTACTTTTAAAATAGTAACCGACTTACTTTTGAAATAGTAACCGACAAATATGCTGAAAATAAAAATCTTGCCGATTAGTTTTGAAATAGTAACCGACGAATATGCTGAAAATAAAAATCTTGTCGATTACTTTTAAAATAGTAACCGACAAATATGTTGAAAATAAAAATCTTGCCGATTACTTTTGAAATAGTAACCGACGGATATGCTGAAAATAAAAATCTTGCCGATTACTTTTGAAATAGTAACCGACGAATATGCTGAAAAAAAAAATCTTCCCGATTAATTTTGAATTAGTAACCGACGACTGTGCTGAAAATAAAGTCTTGCTGATTACATTTGTAATAGTAACCGACGAATATGCTGAAAAAAAAATCTTGCCGAATACTTTTGAAATAGTAACCGACGAATGTGCTGAAAATAAAAATCTTGTCGATTACTTTTAAAATCGTAACCGACAAATATGTTGAAAATAAAAATCTTGCCGATTACTTTTGAAATAGTAACCGACGAATATGCTGAAAATAAAAATCTTGCCGATCACTTTTGAAATAGTAACCGATGAATGTGCTGAAAATAAAATCTTGTCGATTGCTTTTGAAATACTAACCGACGAATGTGCTGAAAATAAAGTCTTGCCGATTACTTTTAAAATAGTAACCGACTTACTTTTGAAATAGTAACCGACAAATATGCTGAAAATAAAAATCTTGCCGATTAGTTTTGAAATAGTAACCGACGAATATGCTGAAAATAAAAATCTTGCCGATTACTTTTGAAATAGTAACCGACGAATATGCTGAAAATAAAAATCTTGCCGATTAGTTTTGAAATAGTAACCGACGAATATGCTGAAAATAAAGTCTTGCCGATTACTTTTAAAATAGTAACAGACAAATATGCTGAAAATAAAAATCTTGCCGATTACTTTTGAAATAGTAACCGACGAATATGCTGAAAATAAAAATCTTGTGCTGAAAATAAAAATCTTGCCGATTACTTTTGAAATAGTAACCGACGAATGTGCAGAAAATAAAGTCTTGCCGATTGCTTTTGAGATAATAACCGACGAATGTGCTGAAAATAAAGTCTTGCCGATTACTTTTGAAATAGTAACCGACGAATGTGCAGAAAATAAAGTCTTGCCGATTACTTTTGAAATAGTAACCGACGAATATGCTGAAAATAAAAATCTTGCCGATTACTTTTGAAATAGTAACTGACGAATATGCTGAAAATATAAATCTTGCCGATTACTTTTGAAATAGTAACCGACGAATGTGCTGAAAATAAAGTCTTGCCGATTACTTTTGAAATAGTAACCGACGAATATGCTGAAAATAAAAATCTTGCCGATTACTTTTGAAATAGTAACCGATGAATATGCTGAAAATAAAAATCTTGCCGATTACTTTTGAAATAGTAACCGACGAATATGCTGAAAAAAAAATCTTGTCGATTGTTTTTGAAATACTAACCGACGAATGTGCTGAAAATAAAGTCTTGCCGATTACTTTTAAAATAGTAACCGACTTACTTTTGAAATAGTAACCGACAAATATGCTGAAAATAAAAATCTTGCCGATTAGTTTTGAAATAGTAACCGACGAATATGCTGAAAATAAAAATCTTGTCGATTACTTTTAAAATAGTAACCGACAAATATGTTGAAAATAAAAATCTTGCCGATTACTTTTGAAATAGTAACCGACGGATATGCTGAAAATAAAAATCTTGCCGATTACTTTTGAAATAGTAACCGACGAATATGCTGAAAAAAAAAATCTTCCCGATTAATTTTGAATTAGTAACCGACGACTGTGCTGAAAATAAAGTCTTGCTGATTACATTTGTAATAGTAACCGACGAATATGCTGAAAAAAAAATCTTGCCGAATACTTTTGAAATAGTAACCGACGAATGTGCTGAAAATAAAAATCTTGTCGATTACTTTTAAAATCGTAACCGACAAATATGTTGAAAATAAAAATCTTGCCGATTACTTTTGAAATAGTAACCGACGAATATGCTGAAAATAAAAATCTTGCCGATCACTTTTGATATAGTAACCGATGAATGTGCTGAAAATAAAATCTTGTCGATTGCTTTTGAAATACTAACCGACGAATGTGCTGAAAATAAAGTCTTGCCGATTACTTTTAAAATAGTAACCGACTTACTTTTGAAATAGTAACCGACAAATATGCTGAAAATAAAAATCTTGCCGATTAGTTTTGAAATAGTAACCGACGAATATGCTGAAAATAAAAATCTTGCCGATTAGTTTGGAAATAGTAACCGACGAATATGCTGAAAAAAAAATCTTGCCGAATACTTTTGAAATAGTAACCGACGAATGTGCTGAAAATAAAAATCTTGTCGATTACTTTTAAAATCGTAACCGACAAATATGTTGAAAATAAAAATCTTGCCGATTACTTTTGAAATAGTAACCGACGAATATGCTGAAAATAAAAATCTTGCCGATCACTTTTGAAATAGTAACCGATGAATGTGCTGAAAATAAAATCTTGTCGATTGCTTTTGAAATACTAACCGACGAATGTGCTGAAAATAAAGTCTTGCCGATTACTTTTAAAATAGTAACCGACTTACTTTTGAAATAGTAACCGACGAATATGCTGAAAATAAAAATCTTGCCGATTACTTTTGAAATAGTAACCGACGAATATGATGAAAATAAAAATCTTGCCGATTAGTTTGGAAATAGTAACCGACGAATATGCTGAAAATAAAAATCTTGCCGATTAGTTTTGAAATAGTAACCGACGAATATGCTGAAAATAAAAATCTTGTCGATTACTCTTGAAATAGTAACCGACGAATCTGCTGAAAATAAAAATCTTGCCGATTACTTTTGAAATAGTAACCGACGAATGTGCTGAAAATAAAGTCTTGCCGATTACTTTTGAATTAGTAACCGACGAATATGCAGAAAAAAAAATCTTGCCGATTACTTTTGAAATAGTAACCGACGAATGTGCTGAAAATAAAGTCTTGCCGATTACTTTTAAAATAGTAAAAGACAAATATGCTGAAAATAAAAATCTTGCTGATTACTTTTGAAATAGTAACCGACGAATATGCTGAAAATAAAAATCTTGTGCTGAAAATAAAAATCTTGCCGATTACTTTTGAAATAGTAACCGACGAATGTGCAGAAAATAAAGTCTTGCCGATTGCTTTTGAAATAATAACCGACGAATGTGCTGAAAATAAAGTCTTGCCGATTACTTTTGAAATAGTAACCGACAAATGTGCAGAAAATAAAGTCTTGCCGATTGCTTTTGAAATAATAACCGACGAATGTGCTGAAAATAAAGTCTTGCCGATTACTTTTGAAATAGTAACCGACAAATGTGCAGAAAATAAAGTCTTGCCGATTACTTTTGAAATAGTAACCGACGAATATGCTGAAAATAAAAATCTTGCCGATTACTTTTGAAATAGTAACTGACGAATATGCTGAAAATAAAAATCTTGCCGATTACTTTTGAAATAGTAACCGACGAATGTGCTGAAAATAAAGTCTTGCCGATTACTTTTGAAATAGTAACCGACGAATATGCTGAAAATAAAAATCTTGCCGATTACTTTTGAAATAGTAACCGACGAATATGCTGAAAATAAAAATCTTGCCGATTACTTTTGAAATAGTAACCGATGAATGTGCTGAAAATAAAATCTTGTCGATTGCTTTTGAAATACTAACCGACGAATGTGCTGAAAATAGAGTCTTGCCGATTACTTTTAAAATAGTAACCGACTTACTTTTGAAATAGTAACCGACAAATATGCTTAAAATAAAAATCTTGCCGATTACTTTTGAAATAGTAACCGACAAATATGCTGAAAATAAAAATCTTGCCGATTACTTTTGAAATAGTAACCGACGAATATGCTGAAAATAAAAATTTTGCCGATTACTTTTGAAATAGTAACCGACGAATGTGCTGAAAATAAAGTCTTGCCGATTACTTATGAAATAGTAACCGACGAATATGTTGAAAATAAAAATCTTGTCGATTACTTTTAAAATAGTAACCGACAAATATGCTGAAAATAATAATCTTGCCGATTACTTTTGAAATAGTAACCGACGAATGTGCTGAAAATAAAATCAGAATGTCTTTCTCAAGTGTCTTCTTGAAGAGTGTTGTGTCAACCTGTCCTCTTTTAAAATCATTTTTAAGTAGGAATTACTCAGTCTGTCATACCAAGCTCTGGGAGCTTGTTTCAGACCATACAGAGATTTCGTTAGCTTATAAACGTGGTCAGGATGTTTTAAGTCCTCAAAACCAGGTGGTTGTTTTACAAACACTTCTTCAGATATGACTCCATTGAGATATGCACTTTTAACGTCCATTTGATACAAGGTTATGTTGTGATTTACTGCGTAGGAAAGAAGTAACCTGATTGCTTCCAATCTTGCAACTGGAGTAAAAGTTTCAGTGTAATCAATGCCTTCTTATTGTCTGTATCCTTGAGCAACAAGTCTGGCTTTGTTTCTGATTACTTCTCCCTGTTCATCCAGCTTGTTCCTAAACACCCATTTCGTTCCAATAATGTTCTTGTGTTCAGGCTTAGATACAAGATCCCATACGTCATTCCTTTTAAATTGATTAAGCTCATCTTGCATTGCTAAGATCCATCCATCATCAGCTAGTGCTTCATCAACGGTTGTAGGTTCTATCATGGATAGCAGACCCAAGGCAGACTCTTCAGGTCTAAAATGAGATCTAGTTCTTCTGGGGCTTTCTTTGCTACCAATGATCTGATCCTCAGGATGAGAAGACTTGTATTTGAATGAATTTTTGGATTGGATAACTTGCTGTGAATCATCTTGATTTTCTTCAGAAGCTTCAACAATTGGGACATCAGGAGCTGTCACAGCTTCTGAAGTATCATGTGTCTCTTGTAACACCCCAATTTCCCGTCTTAAAAATTTCATTAAATAAACCACATAAATCAGAGTACTTCTCAAAGGAGTGTCACATTTTCTTCTTTAAAAACAACTTAGATAATAATTTATCAAATCACAGAAATATTCAATTAAGCAGCGGAATTCAAAAGTCTCATCTCATAAATAGTCTTGGCTTAAAAGCCATCGAAAACGTCTCAAAACATTAATGTTTCAACATCACTAAATCTTAAGTTAACATTTATTGAAAACATGATACATAAGGAATAGACTCTATGCAAAAGACCCCATCCCGTTACGTATCAGAGCAACCCTACTTCACACAGACTCCTCGCATCATCGCATCTAAGACTGGGTACCTGCACTTGCCCACGAGGCGGCAATTCCAGCAGAAGGGGTGAGATTCACAACAATAATATTAATATATAAATCAACATTTATGATTAACAACATAAACTCATCTCATACATCACATAATAAAATACAAGGATAACATCGTCGTCATAAACATCTCAAATAGCACGTCATCGCCTCAAAACATCGTCTCATAACATGTCAACAATTTGACTCAACTAAATGCAACTCTAACATCTTGACATCATGCATGTGGTACCATATATAAGCATTAATATGCTTCACCGTCGCTTTGAGCAAATGCTCCACCGTCGCTTTGAGCAAAAGCTCCACCGTCTCATAATATGCAAATGCATGGACACGACTCTATAACATCTTAAACAAGTTAACATACTTCCCAAACATCGTTAACAACTCAAGGCTGACACATGCAATTTATAATAAATACATGGCAGAAGTTCAACTCATTTAACACATATACAAGGCACATAACATCATCAACATCACTTAACATCATCATAAACAACATCACAACATACTTCACAACGTCTCAAACATCATCACATATATGTCACAATTGACTCGACTAAATGCAACACCTAACGTCTCAACATCATGCATGTGGTACCATATATAAGCATTAATATGCTTCACCGTCGCTTTGAGCAAATGCTCCACCGTCGCTTTGAGCATAAAGCTCCACCGTCTCATAAATATGCAAATGCATGGACTCGTCATTTAACAACTTAATACACCGTCTCAAAACCATCATTCGTAATGCAAAACTGACACATGTAGGTATAATAGTTACATGGAAGAACATCATCTCATTAATCGTATACATCGCAACACGTAACCTCATCATAATCACATATCATCATATTTAAACATCACTTACTATCAACAATACATCAATTATTCACAACGTAAAGAACCATCAACAATCTTCATTACAGAATGCATCTAAGGATATAAAGCCTCTCTAATACTACCCAAAGGTCTCCTCTCAAAGTCCCATGCGAAATAGATCGCAAAAGAACGAAACAGTCCTGAACCAACTAATACTTAAGTTTGAAGTTGGGAAACCAACCACAAGTTTTTGGACTAACTTGGGACTAGTTATGCTAAGTTTTCTTAAAGTTCTCTAGAGACCCACTTGGACTATTTTCATCATAACTCAAAATCTACAAATCATTTTCAAGCCCAACCAACGCCATTAGAAAGCTGACTTAATTATCTAAAACTTTCATGTTTACACCAAAAGCTAGTTCGAAGCAGAAATGGGTGAAAAATAGTGAAATATAGGTGATCTGATTTTTGAGAAAGCGTGTCACGTTTTTAGAAAACGTGTCACGTTTTTATGCCCAGAATTACTATGCATTCTGTCGACCAAAAACGTGACGCGCTTGCCAAAACGTGGCACGTTTTTGCGGTATCAAATCCAGACTCAGCTTCAACTAAGAGTGCGATTTCAGCATGGTTCTACCCAAAAATCCCAACTTTGATCCCTCAATCACCCAAAATGGTTTAGAACAATGTTTATGGGTTCAATACACAACATCACAACAGAAACATCTCATAGAAACGTCAATTCTCTCATCAACTTCATCAAAATCATCCAAACCCTAGTTTATGAACTCTTCCCAATTTCTTCCTAATCTCTTAGTTAATCAAAAACAGATGATTCAATATTAATATTACTGAAGTTAGGCTCACCCTTACCTGGAAAATTGTGCAGAAATGGAACCTAGCTTCTCTTCTCTCTTGAACCGTTCTTCTTCTCTTTTCCAAAGTCTGTACGCGTTTCTAAAAAGTGTTTCCTCCTAACCTACTTCTCTTATATACTCCCTCACAACTTCTCTTATTCTATTTCAACCCTCACAACTCTTCCTATTTATTAAATTAGCCCCACTTCTCAAATAATATATTTTCATAACAAATCTCTATTTTTCCAACAAATCTCTTTATTTACCAAATAAATATTCATATAAACATTACTTATATTATTTTATTAAACAATAAAATAATAACACGTCACACGTCACAAATACGTCACAAAATCATCAAAATCATATAATATATAAACATATACCATATCATCTAATAAAATAATTAAATAATTAGAGAGGGCGTTACAACTCTCCCCCTCTTAAAGGATTTTCGTCCTCGAAAATTTACCTCGCTCAAACAACTCTGGATAGGATTCCAGCATCTTACTTTCTAGCTCCCAAGTCAAACTTTCACCCGTCGCTTCGTCCCAAACAACTCTCACAAGAGGTATCTCCTTGCCCCTCAACGTCTTTGTCTTTCTGTCATCAATCCTCACGGGTAAGGTCTCAACCGTAAGGTTGTCCCTAACTTGCACATCATCACTTTGGATCACATGAGACGGATCCGGAACATACTTCCTCAGCTGAGATACATGAAAAACATCATGCAAATTCGACAAGTGCGGTGGTAATCCAACACGATACGCCACCGGCCCAATCCTCTCTGAAATCTGATACGGACCAATAAACCTCGGAGTCAACTTCTTCGATTTCAAAGCTCGTCCAACACCTGTCATAGGAGTCACTCTCAAGAACACATGATCTCCCTCTTGGAACTCAAGGTCCTTCCTACGCTTGTCATGATAGCTCTTTTGTCGACTCTGCGACGCTTTCATCTTTTCTTGGATCATTCTCACCTTCTCAGTAGTCTGTTGAACGATCTCCGGTCCTAAGACCACTCTTTCTCCCGACTCAAACCAGCACAACGGAGTCCTGCATCTCCGACCATATAAAGCCTCAACGGTGCCATTCCAATACTTGAATGGTAACTGTTGTTGTACGTGAACTCTATCAATGGAAGATGACTATCCCAAGCCCCTCCCTGCTCAAGTACACAAACCCTCAACAAGTCCTCCAACGACTGAATCGTCCTCTCCGACTGACCATCTGTTTGCGGATGATAAGCCGAACTCAACCTCAACTGAGATCCTAACGCCTCTTGCAAACTCTTCCAAAATCTAGAAGTAAATCTTGGATCTCTATCTGATACGATGCTCGAAGGAACACCATGCAGCTTTACTATCTCTTTAACATAAATTTCCGCCAACTGAGCTACAGGAAAGGTAATGTTAATCGGTAGAAAGTGAGCAGACTTTGTCAATCTATCGACAATAACCCAAATAGCATCGTTCCCTCTAGGAGTATTGGGCAAACTCGTCACAAAATCCATGGATATACTATCCCATTTCCACTCTGGCACATCTAAAGGTACCATCATACCAGTCGGTTTCTGATGCTCAATCTTCGACTTTTGACAAACCAAGCAAGAATACACAAATTGTGCCACGTCACGTTTCAAACCAGACCACCAAAACAGCTTCTTTAAGTCATGATACATCTTCGTAGCTCCCGGGTGAAACACTAGGTCTCACAAACCTCTTCTCAAGCAAATCCTCTAACTGTTTCTTCAACTCTGCTAACTCAGAAGCAGACATGCGGTAAGGTGCCATCGACACCGGCTTCGTTCCAGGAACAAGGTCAATAGAGAACTCAACTTCTCTCTCCGGAGGCACATCAGGAATTTCATCTGGGAAAACTTCAGGAAAATCACAAACCACTTGCAGTTTATCAATTACCGCCTGATTCTCTAAAGATAACGAAGCCATCAGCGAAAACATCAACATCCCAATTCCTCTCATTCGCTACCTTGTAGTGAGCCTTGGTATCCTCTTCATAAATTCTGCAGCTACTCACTAACTCAGAGAAGTTGCGGATCTTCTGATAACCAATGGCTCGCTTGATGTAAGCACGCAAGCCATTCTCGAACTTTATGCACTTCGAAAATTCAGCCGTCTCAGGAGTATAATGCGGGTAAAACTTAGCCAGCTCCACAAACTTTGCCGCATACTCAGTCACCGACAAGTTTCCTTGCTTAAGCTCCAGAAATTCTATCTCTTTCTTCCCACGAACATCTTCTGGGAAGTATCTGTTAAGGAACTCCCTCGTGAAAACAGCCCACGTCACCACAGCTCCATCTTGCTCCAAAATGGGTAGGAGACTAACCCACCAATCATCAGTCTCCTCCGCGAGCATGTGCGTGCCAAAACGCACCTTCTGCACATCATCACACTGCATGACTCTGAAGATCCTCTCTACTTCCTAGAGCCATGTTTGAGCCCCATCTGGATCATAGCGCCCTTTGAAGGTAGGCGGGTGATTCCTCAGAAAGGTCTCCAGCATCCTAGTCCCGTCGTTTCCACCGGCATTGTTCTGATTACCCACAGCATTAGCCATTGCTTCCAACGCAGCAACAAGGGCAGCATCGTTTCTATCAGCCATCTTAGTTCTCCGGAAAACAACATAAGTCAGGATAATACGATAATACTATTCTAACTCTAAGACAACGTCACTCGACTCTCTACTTGGCCGGACGGACCAACCTGCTCTGATACCAATTGTAACACCCCAATTTCCCGTCTTAAAAATTTCATTAAATAAACCACATAAATCAGAGTACTTCTCAAAGGAGTGTCACATTTTCTTCTTTAAAAACAACTTAGATAATAATTTATCAAATCACAGAAATATTCAATTAAGCAGCGGAATTCAAAAGTCTCATCTCATAAATAGTCTTGGCTTAAAAGCCATCGAAAACGTCTCAAAACATTAATGTTTCAACATCACTAAATCTTAAGTTAACATTTATTGAAAACATGATACATAAGGAATAGACTCTATGCAAAAGACCCCATCCCGTTACGTATCAGAGCAACCCTACTTCACACAGACTCCTCGCATCATCGCATCTAAGACTGGGTACCTGCACTTGCCCACGAGGCGGCAATTCCAGCAGAAGGGGTGAGATTCACAACAATAATATTAATATATAAATCAACATTTATGATTAACAACATAAACTCATCTCATACATCACATAATAAAATACAAGGATAACATCGTCGTCATAAACATCTCAAATAGCACGTCATCGCCTCAAAACATCGTCTCATAACATGTCAACAATTTGACTCAACTAAATGCAACTCTAACATCTTGACATCATGCATGTGGTACCATATATAAGCATTAATATGCTTCACCGTCGCTTTGAGCAAATGCTCCACCGTCGCTTTGAGCAAAAGCTCCACCGTCTCATAATATGCAAATGCATGGACACGACTCTATAACATCTTAAACAAGTTAACATACTTCCCAAACATCGTTAACAACTCAAGGCTGACACATGCAATTTATAATAAATACATGGCAGAAGTTCAACTCATTTAACACATATACAAGGCACATAACATCATCAACATCACTTAACATCATCATAAACAACATCACAACATACTTCACAACGTCTCAAACATCATCACATATATGTCACAATTGACTCGACTAAATGCAACACCTAACGTCTCAACATCATGCATGTGGTACCATATATAAGCATTAATATGCTTCACCGTCGCTTTGAGCAAATGCTCCACCGTCGCTTTGAGCATAAAGCTCCACCGTCTCATAAATATGCAAATGCATGGACTCGTCATTTAACAACTTAATACACCGTCTCAAAACCATCATTCGTAATGCAAAACTGACACATGTAGGTATAATAGTTACATGGAAGAACATCATCTCATTAATCGTATACATCGCAACACGTAACCTCATCATAATCACATATCATCATATTTAAACATCACTTACTATCAACAATACATCAATTATTCACAACGTAAAGAACCATCAACAATCTTCATTACAGAATGCATCTAAGGATATAAAGCCTCTCTAATACTACCCAAAGGTCTCCTCTCAAAGTCCCATGCGAAATAGATCGCAAAAGAACGAAACAGTCCTGAACCAACTAATACTTAAGTTTGAAGTTGGGAAACCAACCACAAGTTTTTGGACTAACTTGGGACTAGTTATGCTAAGTTTTCTTAAAGTTCTCTAGAGACCCACTTGGACTATTTTCATCATAACTCAAAATCTACAAATCATTTTCAAGCCCAACCAACGCCATTAGAAAGCTGACTTAATTATCTAAAACTTTCATGTTTACACCAAAAGCTAGTTCGAAGCAGAAATGGGTGAAAAATAGTGAAATATAGGTGATCTGATTTTTGAGAAAGCGTGTCACGTTTTTAGAAAACGTGTCACGTTTTTATGCCCAGAATTACTATGCATTCTGTCGACCAAAAACGTGACGCGCTTGCCAAAACGTGGCACGTTTTTGCGGTATCAAATCCAGACTCAGCTTCAACTAAGAGTGCGATTTCAGCATGGTTCTACCCAAAAATCCCAACTTTGATCCCTCAATCACCCAAAATGGTTTAGAACAATGTTTATGGGTTCAATACACAACATCACAACAGAAACATCTCATAGAAACGTCAATTCTCTCATCAACTTCATCAAAATCATCCAAACCCTAGTTTATGAACTCTTCCCAATTTCTTCCTAATCTCTTAGTTAATCAAAAACAGATGATTCAATATTAATATTACTGAAGTTAGGCTCACCCTTACCTGGAAAATTGTGCAGAAATGGAACCTAGCTTCTCTTCTCTCTTGAACCGTTCTTCTTCTCTTTTCCAAAGTCTGTACGCGTTTCTAAAAAGTGTTTCCTCCTAACCTACTTCTCTTATATACTCCCTCACAACTTCTCTTATTCTATTTCAACCCTCACAACTCTTCCTATTTATTAAATTAGCCCCACTTCTCAAATAATATATTTTCATAACAAATCTCTATTTTTCCAACAAATCTCTTTATTTACCAAATAAATATTCATATAAACATTACTTATATTATTTTATTAAACAATAAAATAATAACACGTCACACGTCACAAATACGTCACAAAATCATCAAAATCATATAATATATAAACATATACCATATCATCTAATAAAATAATTAAATAATTAGAGAGGGCGTTACATCTCTAAAGTCTGATCAGGTTCTGAATAATCATCAGACTCTACTAAACCTGCATTGTTTTCACTTTGCTCTGGAATTTGACTTCCAGGCTCTTTGTCATCAAACTTGACATGTATAGACTCTTCGACACAGAGTGTTTCCAAGTTATACAGTCTGTATGCCTTAGATCTCTCAGAGTAACCTAGAAAGATTCCCTTTTGAGCTTTTGCATCAAATTTCTTCAGATAGACTTTATTGTTCAGAATGTAACAAGTACATCCAAACTGATGAAAGTAAGAAATGTTAGGTTTCCTGCCTTTAAAGAGTTCATATGCTGTTTTGTTCAGAATGGGTCTGATGTAGATCTGGTTCTGAACATAACACGCTGTGTTCACTGCTTCTGCTCAAAAGTGTTTTGCTAGATTGTTTTCATGAATCATGGTTCTTGCCATTTCATGAAGAGTCCTATTCTTTCTCTCTACAACTCCATTTTGCTGTGGAGTTCTAGGAGAAGAGAATTCATGGACAATTCCAAATTTATCACAAAATATTTCAAATGGCTCATTTTCAAATTCTCCCCCATGATCACTTCTGACTTTTAGAATTTTAAGTTCTTTTTCAGATTGGACTTGAATACAGAATTTTGTGAACACATCATATGAATCATCTTTAGATTTGAGAAACTTAACCCAACTCCATCTACTGTAATCATCAACGATCACCAATCCATATTTACTTCCATATATGGATGCAGTACTGACTGGTCCAAATAAATCAATATGGAGTAGTTCTAGGGGTCTGGAGGTAGAAACAATGTCTTTAGATTTGAAAGAAGTTTTAACAATTTTTCCCTTCTGACATGCACCACATAGTGCATCTGAATGATAATCAATGTCTGGTAGGCCTTTGACAAGTTGTAACTTGCTAAGCTTAGAGATTAATCTCCAGTTAGCATGTCCCAACCTTCTGTGCCACAACCATTTCTTATCACTCACTGACAGGAGGCAAAATACCTTCTGATCAGTTAGTTCTGAAAAATTGATCTTATAGACGTTGTTCTTTCTCTTTCCCTTAAACACTACAGATTGGTCATCAGTGTTGATTACTGTGCAGTTGTTCTTATTAAACAAGACGTCATAACCATTATCACAAAATTGACTTATGCTAAGTAGGTTATGCCTTAGTCCATCTACAAACCACACATTATTGATTGAGACTGAGGAATTACAATTTGTTCCAGTACCAATGATTTTGCCAGTTTGGTTTCCTCCAAATCCCACAGTTCCTCCCTCTTTCATGGTCAGGGTTAGGAACATAGACTTTTCTCTCGTCATATGTCACGAGCAGCCACTGTCCAGATACCAGGACTTCTGCTTTGTATTTCCTTTTAGACATATCTGCAGCATCAACAATTTGTATCTTAGGTACCCATACTTTCATGGGTCCTCTTGGGTTAGTCCTAGAAGTTCTGAATCCTTTTTGTGTACTCTGTCTGAATTTTTCTTTATCAGTCTTCTTCCAGACTTTGGGTTCAGAACCTTTAGTCTTAGAATATGACTTAGTAAGAATAGCCTCCTTTCTCTGAAATCTAGGCTTTTGAGTTTCAGACTCTGTTTTCTTTAGAACCTGTTTGATGGGTTCTGATCTTTTCAGAATCTGTAACGTTGGAGCTTTTGATTTAGAGTCATTCGTGACTTTTGTCTTATGATTCTTAGGTTTTGACTTAGTCAACTCCTCTGAATTTGAAGACTTAGATTCTGAATGAGAAGCTTTTTCAGACTTAGACACAAAATGAGTATTCAGACCTTCTTTGATGTTATCAGAACAAGGTTTCAGAATTACTTCACTAGAGTTTCCTCCTGTGAAACCAATTCCCTTTTTGTTGTTCTGATTTATGCTATAAATCATGGATGCAACTTTGGTTCTATCAATTCCTATGTTAATAAACTCTTGAAGAGCAACCTCCTGCTCAGTCAAGGTTTTATTATCACCCTTCTTAGTCATTGTTTTCAAATCATTATTTTCTCGTTTTAAAGCATCCATTTCCGTCTTAGTTGATTCATGGAGTTTTAGCAGCTTAATGTATCGTTGCTTAACTCTCCTCAACTCAGTGGATTGGTTTTCATAATGACAAAGAAGTTCTTTGAGAGAATCAATTAGTTCCGATCTAGTGAGTTTAGAGTATACCTCAGTTTCAGTTTCAGAGTCTGTACTTGACTCAGCATCAGATGATTCTTCTTCATTATTAGCAGTAGCTACCAAAGCCAGAGCTATTTTAGCTTCATCTTTAGCAACATCTTTGTCAGACTCAGACTCATTATCCAGATCTTCCCAAGTTGCCATCAAGCTCTTCTTGAATTGCTTCTTGAATCTGTTAGACTTGAAGAATGCTTTCTTAGATTTTTCTTTGGATTTCTCTTTCTGCAAGTCTGGACATTCAGCAATGAAGTGTCCAACCTTCTTGCAGTTGAAGCAACCTTTCTGATCTTCCTTTCTTGAGCTTTTGTGATTACTACCTCTGTTCATAAACTTCTTGTTCTTTTTAGCGAGGTATTGTAATCTGTTGGTGAGCATAGCCATCTCTTGAACAATCTCAGAGTCTTCATCAGAATCTTCAGATGTAGATTCTTCTTCAGACTCCAAAGCCTTCAGAGCCTTACCTGACTTGCCTCTGGACTTTAATGCAATGGACTTGGGCTTCTTGACAGGTTCATGCTCGTTAAGACCTATTTCATGACATTTCAAGGAGCTTATGAGATCTTTAACACTCAAAGTGTTTAAATCTTTAGCTTCCTCAACGGCTGTTACTTTCGGTCTCCATTTTGCAGGTAAACTTCTCAGAATCTTGTTCACATGATCAGACGTTACGTAGCTTTTCTTCAGAATCTAAAGTCCAAAAACAAGAGTCTGAAACCTTGAGTACATGGTGTAACACCCCGTTTTCCCAACATAAAAATTTCTTTAAAAAGATAATCATGCATCAGAGTAAGCACATAAACAGGGCATCACATTTCTAAAAACATCTCATGTTAATGAATAAATAAACATTAAATCTTCATAAAATATTAATCATTATCGCAGCGGAAAAATCATAAGGAAAAGCATCTCAAAAGTCCTTGGCACGCAGGCCTCATCAACGTCTTATTAACAAAATCTTCAAAATAAACATAAGCATGTAAAATAACTTAATACGCAAGGAACAGAGAAAAATAAAGAAGATCCCCTATCCCGTTACGTATCAGAGCACCTAGACTCGACTGCAGAAATCCTCACACGTCTGCACCTAATCTTGGTTACCTGCACTTGCCCACAAGGCGGCAATTCCAGCAGAAGGGGTGAGATTCACAAATAATTATATTAAACATGTAATTAAATAATCACAATTCAACAACCAAACATAATTCAACATATCGCAGATAAACATCTAGCATTTAGAACATCAACATAAACAACACATCATTTAGCATCGTCATAATCAACATCATAAACATCTTAGTAAACATCTTAAACGACTCGACTCGACATCATCACTTGACTATGCAACCCTACGTCTTATATGCATGTGGTACCAATCCAGGGCATGAGCCCTCGTCGCTATGAGCATAAATATACTCCAAGGCATAAGCCTTCGTCGCTGGTGAGCAAAGCTCCAGGGCATAAGCCCTCGTCGCTGGTGAGTAAAAACTCCTGGGCATAAGCCCTCATCATAGAATGAGTATGCATGAGACTCAACACTTTTAACTTAAACAAGTTAACATCTTAAACGTCACAAATCATCTTAATCATCAAGGACTGACACATGCAGCAACTATACATACGTAGACAGCAACATGGCAGCAAGTACTTCATAAGGTATAACATTAATATGGCAAACATCGCATGTAATTCAAGCATTCATCACTTATTCAATTCATATATCACATATAGGCTTCATGTAATCATCACAAGCAGTCTCAAACAACATGTATCATCATCACAGATTACATTAAACATCATTAAAAGTCTCATAAGCTACCCAAAGGTCATCTCCCAAGGTCATATGCGACTACAGGTCGCAAACAGAACAGGTTGGAAAATCTGTCATAACTCGCTATGGCCAGTGGGATTGCTCGCCTCGCGAGTAACTACAGGTCCTGCTCGCTATGGCGAGTTGGGATTGCTCGCCTCGCGATCTCTAGGGGACTGCTCGCTATGGCGAGCTGGGTTGCTCGCCTCGCGAGCGATCTAGGTCTGCTCGCCACGGCGAGTTGCATAGCTCGCCTAGGCGAGCGATGAACAGATTGCTACAGGTTCTGCGAAAATCACACAAAAGGGTCCCAAATTCATCATCTGAATCATCTAAACTCTCAGAAACAACATTACTAAGGTTAACTTACGTTCTGTACTCAATTTCTAACTCTGTTTCACAGCTTCATAGCCTAATTCATGGTTTTTCTCAATTTTAACCTAATTTCAAATTCTCTCAAAAACAGCCCTATGATTGTTCAATCCTGACTAGATGAATTACAGAGTAATATAATCAAATGCTAGGCTCACCCTTACCTGGTAATAGCAGAAAAATCGCAGCCCCTATGCTCTCTTCTCACTTCACGTGTTGTTGCTCCTCTTTCTCCAAAATTCAGTAATGCGTATACTGACTTCTCTCTTGACCTAATTTCCCTTTATATACTCCCAACAAATCTTATCTTATTTACTCTTTCTCCCACATAACTCTCTAAAATCCCACAACTAAATATTTTATTTTTATTTTCAAATCTTATTTTATTTAACAATAAAATAAGTCGCCACGTCACATAAAATCATCATAAATCTTAATTCACCATCGCATAATATATTAATAAATATATATCAACTTCTCAAATAAATCAAATAATTAAATAATCAAAAATGGGCGTTACAACTCTCCCCAACTTAAAAGATTTTCGTCCTCGAAAATTACCTCAAGCAAACAACTCTGGATACGACTCCAGCATCTTACTCTCTAACTCCCACGTCAAGCATTCGCCGGTCGCTCCCGACCAAACGACTCTAACGAGAGGTATCTCCTTGCCCCTCAGCGTCTTCGTCTTTCTGTCATCAATCCTCACTGGTAAGGTCTCAACCGTAAGGTTGTCCCTAACTTGCACATCATCACTCTGGATCACATGAGACGGATCCGGAACATACTTCCTAAGTTGCGACACATGGAACACGTCATGCAAATTCGATAAATGTGGTGGCAATCCAATACGATAGGCCACCGCCCCAATCCTCTCTGATATCTGATATGGACCAATAAACTTCGGGGTTAACTTCTTTGACTTCAACGCACGGCCAACACCGGTCATAGGAGTCACTCTCAGGAACACATGATCTCCCTCTTGGAACTCAAGGTCCTTTCTACGCTTGTCATGATAACTCTTTTGTCGACTCTGCGACGCTTTCATCTTCTCTTGGATCATCCTTACCTTCTCAGTAGTCTGTTGAACAATCTCCGGTCCTAACATCACATTTTCGCCTGACTCAAACCAACACAACGGAGTTCTGCATCTCCGACCATACAAAGCCTCAAAAGGTGCCATTCCGATACTCGAATGGTAACTGTTGTTGTACGTGAACTCTATCAACGGAAGATGACTATCCCAAGTTCCTCCTTGCTCAAGTACACACACCCTCAATAAATCCTCCAACGACTGGATCGTCCTTTCCGACTGACCATCTGTCTGCGGATGATAAGCCGAACTCAACCTCAACTGAGAACCTAAAGCCTCTTGCAAACTCTTCCAAAACCTAGAAGTAAATCTCGGGTCTCTATCTGATACGATGCTCGAAGGAACACCATGCAACTTCACAATCTCCTTGACATAAATCTCTGCCAACTGGGCAACAGGAAAAGTAATATTAATCGGTAGAAAATGAGCCGACTTCGTCAATCTATCAACAATCACCCAAATAGCGTCATTCCCTTTAGGAGTATTCGGCAAGCTCGTCACGAAATCCATGGATATACTATCCCATTTCCACTCTGGCACATCTAAAGGTACCATCATACCAGCAGGTTTCTGATTGTAACACTCTAAATTCTGTTTTATGATTTGTGGTGATTTTTAATTGATTTTGGTGTGCTTGGTGTGTTTTACTTGAATTTATAAATGATATATGAAATATTTGGTGTGTTATTATTTATTATAATTATTTGTAGTGTTTTATGAAAATAGGAGAAATAATATTTTTATAGTTGAATTAAGGGATTTAATAGAAATAATTAGAATTAAGGAGAGTTTAATATAATTTAGTGGGAGAGTAAAGAGTAAAAGGAGGTTATGCTTTGGGTGGAAAGAGTAGGAAAGGAATAGTCAGTAAAGGAAATAGGAGAAAGAGAATACGTATCAGTAAGAAAGAAAAACAGACTTTTTGGGAGAAAGTGAGAAGAGCCAAGAGCCAAGGGGAATTGCTAGGAATTGTTGTAGATTTTGCTGAATTAAGGTAAGGGTGGGCTAGCAATTCATTGGTTAATATATACATGTATGTTTTCATGATTTTGGATTGAAAATGGTGATTTGTTGGTTTAGGTTTAATATTTATGAAAAATGCCATTGTTGATGAATTATGTTGTGATTGATGATGTTTCTATAAAATGTTTGTTGTTTTGATGAGTAGTGAACCCATAAACAATGTTCTAAATCATTTTGGGTGATTGGGGGATTAAAATTGGGTTCTTGGATGATTTTAGGCTTAGAAAATCGTAGTTTGAAAACTGCCCAGATGAAGCTTCGCTTGAAGCGAGATATTTTTCGCTTAAGCGAGATTCCCAGAATGCTGTCCAGATGAAATCTCGCGTAAGCGAGATGCAAGCGAAGTCCAAGCGAGATTTCCCCAGACTTTCGTCATTTGACTCGCTTGAAGCGAGATTAGCTTCGCTTAAGCGAGATTGGCCCTGTACGACCATTTTATGTAATTTTTCAAAGTGTTCCAAACCCAAACCTAAGCTTCCTAGGTTGATTATTGGATTTTTAGAGAATTTTTGGAGTAATAATAATATAGAATGGAGATGTTTATGATGCATATATGGATGAATCTTATATGAAATGAAATGAATTATACCTTGCTAAGTTTGTAATTGTTCATGGTGTTGTGGAGTGGTTGAGTCTAGTTGGGGAGGTGTCCTAGTTGGTGTTGTTGTTGGTTGCATGGTGAAAATGCACCACTATTTTTGTCGTATGGTTGTACGTAGATATACACCCTTGAGTCTCATACTCATTTGCATTGGTGGGGGCTCATGCCCCGGAATGTTTATACATTCAACTGGTGAGGGCTCATGCCCTGGAATGCTAGTCATTCACTTTGGTGAGGGCTTATGCCCTGGGATGCTTTAATCATCCATTTTGGTGGGGGCTTATGCCCCGGAATGCTTAGCATTCAACGCGCGTAGATGGTACCACATTTGCATAATACATTGTCAGGTGATGGAGTCTTGCATTAGAAGTTTAAGGTGTGAGTTGTTGTTGGTGAGGTGTCACCACAAGTGGTGTTGTCGTTGGTGTCGTTGTTGTTGCTAATCTTTTAAAAGATAAACTTGAATATAATGTTGATATACTATGGTTGATAATTGTTGCTTATGTTAAAGGTGGTGCATTTGTTGATGTTATTTCAATTTATATGATTGACTATATATGTTTATATATAATCTTTGCTTTGTGAACTCACCCCTTCTGCTGGAATTGCCGCCTCGTGGGCAAGTGCAGGTAGCGATGGATAGATAGGAATGGCTCTCGTGTCGTAGGCTCTGATACGTAACGGGATGGGATATTATGTTTTACAATTTCATTCCTTTATGTATCATTTTATGTTGGAGATTTGTTGAATAAATATTTGATATATGTTGGAGAACATTTTTATTATGGTGAGGCCTTTGTGCCAGAAATGTTGGAAATATTACTTTTATTGGAGATAATTTATAAATGGATATTCCGCTGCATAATATTTTAATATGATGAGATATGTTGATGTTTATTTAAATAGTTTATATTTTCTATTTTAAATAAATTTTTGAAAAGAGGCATGTAATGCTCCGTTGTTGTTGAATGACTCTGATTGTTGATATTATTATGTTATTTGGGAAACGGGGTGTTACACTGATGCTCAACCTTCGATTTCTGACAAACCAAACAAGAATAAACAAACTGTGCCACGTCACGTTTCAAACCAGACCACCAAAACATCTTCTTTAAATCATGATACATCTTCGTAGCTCCTGGATGAATACTCAAGCTACTTCTATGACTCTCTTCAAGAATCATCTTCTTCATTTCCTCATTATCAGGTATGCAAATTCTACCTCGGAATCTTAACACTCCTTGATCATCCACTTTAAAGTCACCATCTTCCGTCTGATTACTAGCAATCGACAAGTCCACAAACTTAACATCTTCTTTCTGTGCCTCTTTGATACTCTTCAAGAAATCACTATCAATCTTCAGCATTCCCAGCTTAACACTCTGAGGTGTTCTTTCACAGACTAGACTCAAATCTCTAAACTGTTCAAGCAACTCGAATTCCTTCACCATCATAGCAGACATATGCAAGGTCTTCCTACTTAAAGCATCTGCAACTACATTAGCCTTGCCCGGATGATAATTCAAACCAAAGTCGTAATCCTTCAACAATTCAAGCCACCTTCGTTGTCTCATATTCAATTCCTTTTGGTCAAACAAGTACTTCAAACTCTTGTGATCACTAAACACTTCAAACCTCGAACCATACAAGTAATGTCTCCATATTTTCAATACAAAGACCACAGCTGCCAGCTCTAAGTCATGCGTCGGATAATTCTTCTCATGAATCCTCAATTGCCTTGAAGCATAAGCTACCACTTTACCATCTTGCATAAGCACACCACCTAAACCCAACTTGGACGCATCACAATATACCACAAAAGGTTCATCAGGCTTCGGCAAAATCAAAACTGGAGCCGTCGTCAAATGCTTCTTCACTCATTAAAACTGTTCTCACAATGAACATCCCACACAAAAGATTTACCTTTACACGTCAACTGCGTTAACGGAAGAGCCAACTTAGAAAATCCTTCTATAAATCTTCGATAATAACCAGCTAGACCCAAAAAGCTTCTAATCTCAGTAACCGACTTGGGAGTCTCCCATTGCGATACCGCTTCAACTTTAGACGGATCAACCGCAATGCCATCGCCAGAAATAACATGACCAAGAAAACTTACTTCTTTCAACCAGAACTCACACTTAGACAACTTAGCAAAAAGCTTCTTCTCTTTCAACACTTGCAAGACGATCTTCAAATGCTCAGCATGTTCTTCTTCAGTCTTAGAGTAAACCAGAATATCATCGATGAATACCACAACAAAACGATCCAAATAAGCATGGAAGATTCTATTCATATACTCCATAAATACGCTAGGTGCGTTAATAACACCGAAAGGCATCACCGTATACTCATAATGTCCATATCGCGTTCTAAACGCTGTCTTCTGCATTTCCTCATCTTTCACTTTAATCTGATGGTAACCCGATCTCAAATCTATCTTGCTGAATACACAAGCACCCACCAACTGATCCATCAAGTCGTCAATTCTCGAAAGTGGATACCTATTCTTTATCGTTACTTTATTCAACTGACGATAGTCGATGCACAACCTCATACTTCCATCTTTCTTCTTGACTAACAACACTGGAGCTCCCCATGGTGAAACACTTGGTCTCACGAACTTCTTATCAAGCAAATCCTCTAACTGTTTCTTCAGCTCCGCCAATTCAGAAGCTGACATACGATAAGGCGTCATAGACACAGGCTTCGCTCCAGGAACAAGATCAATCGTAAATTCAACTTCTCTCTCAGGAGGCACATCAGGAATTTCATCTGGGAAAACTTCAGGAAAGTCGCATACCACTTGTAGCTTATCAATCCCTGCCTGATTCTCAATAGATGAAGACGCCATCAAGGAAAACATCATAATTCCATCGCGTTCCAGCTGCTTCAACTGTTTAGTAGATAGGAACTCTGCGCCACTCTCTTCCTCGGAAGAAGAAAAATGCACCGTCTTGCTAAAACAATTAATAAGGACATGGTTGTACTCTAACCAATTCATCCCCAAGATCACATCCATCCCAACCAACGGTAGACACACTAAATCAATCTCAAAATCACGACCAAACATAGACACAAGACATCTTAAACATACAAGGGAAGTAGTCACCGAACCCTTAGCTGGAGTTTCGACAACCATCTCCCCATTCATATCAGATACAACAAGATTTAACTTAGCAGCACAATCAAGAGCAACAAAACAATGTGTGGCACCAGTATCAATAATAGCAACTAAAGGTATATTATCAAAATAACAAGTACCTCTGATCAAGCGATCCTCGCTCTCCGTCTGCGTACCAGTCAAAGCAAAAACCCTCCCAGTAGTTTGAGCCTTCTTAGGCTTCTTGCATTGTGAACCAATGTGACCCTCATCACCGCAGTTAAAACACACAATATCATCATGCTTGCAGTCAGCAGTAGTATGACCCTTCTTGCCACAACAAAAACACCTCTTCACCTCTCCAGGACAAGCATTACTCTTATGGCCTTTTACGCCACAAGTATAGCAAACTATCTCAGCAGGAGCATCTTTCTTCACAGGTCTCCTCTCATCATTAACTCGTTGTTTGCCCTTATCTGTAGGGGCACTGTAGGGCTTAGGACGACTTTGCTGCCCTTTTCCTTTTCTCTCATTAACCACCTTGTAATGGGCCTTAGTGTCCTCCTCGTAGATCCTGCAACTACTCACCAGCTCGGAAAAGTTTCTAATCTTCTGATACCCAATAGCCCTCTTGATATCAGCACGCAATCCATTTTCAAACTTAATGCACTTTGAGAATTCAGCAGTCTCAGGGGTATAGTGTGGGTAAAATTTTGCCAACTCCACAAACTTTGCCGCATACTCTGTCACGGACATGTTCCCTTGCTTTAGCTCCAGGAACTCAATCTCTTTCTTGCCCCGAACATCCTCTGGAAAATATCTGTCGAGGAACTCTCTTCTGAAAATAGTCCAAGTAACCTCAGCACCACCTTGCTCCAGAACAGGTAGAAGACTAATCCACCAGTCATCGGCCTCCTCAGCCAGCATGTGCGTACCAAAACGCACCTTCTGCACCTCCGTGCACTGCATCACTCGGAACACCCTCTCAATCTCCTTGAGCTAAGTCTGAAACCTTGAGTACATGGTGTAACACCCCGTTTTCCCAACATAAAAATTTCTTTAAAAAGATAATCATGCATCAGAGTAAGCACATAAACAGGGCATCACATTTCTAAAAACATCTCATGTTAATGAATAAATAAACATTAAATCTTCATAAAATATTAATCATTATCGCAGTGGAAAAATCATAAGGAAAAGCATCTCAAAAGTCCTTGGCACGCAGGCCTCATCAACGTCTTATTAACAAAATCTTCAAAATAAACATAAGCATGTAAAATAACTTAATACGCAAGGAACAGAGAAAAATAAAGAAGATCCCCTATCCCGTTACGTATCAGAGCACCTAGACTCGACTGCAGAAATCCTCACACGTCTGCACCTAATCTTGGTTACCTGCACTTGCCCACAAGGCGGCAATTCCAACAGAAGGGGTGAGATTCACAAATAATTATATTAAACATGTAATTAAATAATCACAATTCAACAACCAAACATAATTCAACATATCGCAGATAAACATCTAGCATTTAACACATCAACATAAACAACACATCATTTAGCATCGTCATAATCAACATCATAAACATCTTAGTAAACATCTTAGACGACTCGACTCGACATCATCACTTGACTATGCAACCCTACGTCTTATATGCATGTGGTACCAATCCAGGGCATGAGCCCTCGTCGCTATGAGCATAAATATACTCCAAGGCATAAGCCTTCGTCGCTGGTGAGCAAAGCTCCAGAGCATAAGCCCTCGTCGCTGGTGAGTAAAAACTCCAGGGCATAAGCCCTCATCATAGAATGAGTATGCATGAGACTCAACACTTTTAACTTAAACAAGTTAACATCTTAAACGTCGCAAAACATCTTAATCATCAAGGACTGACACATGCAGCAACTATACATACGTAGACAGCAACATGGCAGCAAGTACTTCATAAGGTATAACATTAATATGGCAAACATCGCATGTAATTCAAGCATTCATCACTTATTCAATTCATATATCACATATAGGCTTCATGTAATCATCACAAGTAGTCTCAAACAACATGTATCATCATCACAGATTACATTAAACATCATTAAAAGTCTCATAAGCTACCCAAAGGTCATCTCCCAAGGTCATATGCGACTACAGGTCGCAAACAGAACAGGTTGGAAAATCTGTCATAACTCGCTATGGCAAGTGGGATTGCTCGCCTCGCGAGTAACTACAGGTCCTGCTCGCTATGGCGAGTTGGGATTGCTCGCCTCGTGAGCTCTAGGGGACTGCTCGCTATGGCGAGCTGGGTTGCTCGCCTCGCGAGCGATCTAGGTCTGCTCGCCACGGCGAGTTGCATAGCTCGCCTAGGCGAGCGATGAACAGATTGCTACGGGTTCTGCGAAAATCACACAAAAGGGTCCCAAATTCATCATCTGAATCATCTAAACTCTCAGAAACAACATTACTAAGGTTAACTTACGTTTTGTACTCAATTTCTAACTCTGTTTCACAGCTTCATAGCCTAATTCATGGTTTTTCTCAATTTTAACCTAATTTCAAATTCTCTCAAAAACAGCCCTATGATTGTTCAATCCTGACTAGATGAATTACAGAGTAATATAATCAAATGCTAGGCTCACCCTTACCTGGTAATAGCAGAAAAATCGCAGCCCCTATGCTCTCTTCTCACTTCACGTGTTGTTGCTCCTCTTTCTCCAAAATTCAGTAACGCGTATACTGACTTCTCTCTTGACCTAATTTCCCTTTATATACTCCCAACAAATCTTATCTTATTTACTCTTTCTCCCACATAACTCTCCAAAATCCCAAAACTAACCCACAACTAAATATTTTATTTTTATTTTCAAATCTTATTTTATTTAACAATAAAATAAGTCGCCACGTCACATAAAATCATCATAAATCTTAATTCACCATCGCATAATATATTAATAAATATATATCAACTTCTCAAATAAATCAAATAATTAAATAATCAAAAATGGGCGTTACACATGGTCTCAATGTTTTCATCCTCCTTCATTCTGAACAACTCATACTGATGAACAAGCATAGTAGTCTTGGCCTCTCTGACTTTCTTGTTACCTTCATAAAGTGAGCACAATGAGGTGAACATAGCCTTTGTTGTTGATTTGTCACTCATCTTTAAGTACTCTTTATGAGGCAAGGCAGCCACAAGAATGCCTCTGATCGTATGATGTTTCTTATAAAGCTTTTTCTGCTCAGGAGTGTGAGCTTTCCTATCAAGAGCAGCACCTTCTTCATCTAACCTCAGATCACCAACGCCATCTTCAAGAACATCCCATAACTCTTCATCCATTCCCATGATGTGACTATACATCTTGGTCTTCCACCAAGAGAACATTTCAGGATCACCATTAAACATAGGAGGTTTGTTGTGATTAGAAGATCTTTCACTTTTGTTAATGTTGCTGTAGTCATAATGCACAGCAGCACAAGACCCAAAACCAGAACCAGATGCAGATGCAGAAGCTTCATCCCCATACATGTTTTTCACCGATCGTTTACTGTAACACGGTTAAGTGCTAACTACAGAGCCGAAGCTCTGATACCAACTGAAGGTGGGAAAAACACAAGAAGGGGGGGGGGGGGTTGAATTGTGTTTTCAAAAACGTTTCTTTCTTAGGAAAAATAACAATGTTCTCAGGATACAGAGTCTGATAGAGTTCAGAGTCTGATCAGAGTTCAGAGTCTTAGCAGCGGAATATAGAACAAATGCAAGAAAGAAAGAAGACACAAGCAATTTATACAGGTTCCTTCCACAATCCGGAAGTAGTCCTGTCCCCCTTGCACTTCCAAGGAGAGTTCCACTAAAATGTAATATCAAATTACAAGTTGCTCAAACACACAAGTATGAGACTTCCTTTGCTCAATCACACAAGAAAGAGACTTCAAATGCTCAAGCACACAGGCAAGAGACTTCAAAACAATTACAGGGAATTGAAAAGAGTTTTGAATACTTGATATACAATCAGAGGTATTCACAAGACAAAACGAAACAGATCAGACTCTGTTTTTCTTAGATACTTAGAAATTCTAAAATGTAAGCTTTTGTAAGAATTATCTAAGTTGTTGATGAGCAATGTTTGCGACTTAGAATATGAGAGAAGAACTTAATTCACGTGTATGTATATATCTGTGTTCTTCAAGTCTTCATCTCTATATATAGAGAATTTGAAAGACGTTGGAAACTGCCAGCTCATCACTTTTTCTTTACCGAAGCTGATTTGACACCTTTGATCCTTTGCTTGATTTGAGGCTTGTATAATGAAATCAAATTCAAATCCATTCCAGCAAATATGGAAAAGTTTCTGCTTAAGTTACTGTTATTCTTGTCGTGTATAGAAGACACTGTGCAGAGTTGGTGGTTGCAGGAACAGGCGTAGGCATAGTGGTTGTAATTTTCGTACATTATGCTTTATCAACGCTTTTCAGTGTCTGAAGAATCTTTGCTTCTGATGAATCTGCCTCTGGAGACTATTTGCTTCTGATGAGTCTGCCTCTAAAGAACTTGCTTCTTATGACGTCATCTTCAGGAGCTCTTTCTTCAGACGCATTCTGACTCTAATTTTCCAGGAGCGCTTTCATTCAGATGTTCTTCAAGCTTCAGTCTAAATTTCCTTTGCTCTTTAATTCATTCAATCAGAACCTCTTGTAAATAAATCTTTGATAATGGTCCTGTACACTTGAATAAATATTTAGCATATCCAATTGATAATTTTTAATACCTTGTTATCATCAAAACTTAAGTGGTATAATTGTGAAACACCCTTTGTTCCAACAGATTTGTATGAATGTGTGAATGTAGGTGTATAAATGTATGTATGTATGCATGTGTATAAATGTATGTATGAAACTGTAGATAACTTGATGAGACAAAACTGGACGGTTGAGGTGAGAGTCGGACCCAAGTCGCAAACACAAACACTCGGCAAACTTCCTTGAAGATAGTAACACTGGAGAGAAAACAAATCTCCATCGGGGCGAAGCCTAGTATGAAGTAATAGTTGAAGACAGAGTAACCATGCCTTGAGAATAAAATCCGTTAATCAAACGTCTGGCAGAAGTCGCCATTTGTAAAACGGCCTAGAGTGCTTTCTCGTAAGTACACTTCACTAGTCATGCTTTTCTTTTGCATTGTTTTTTTTTTGCTTCTTTTTTTTTGAATCCCTAACTTTTTCCTGGACCGCCTCTTCGGGTTTTCAATCCACCGGGAATGTATTTTTTTGTATGCCCCTAATTTTTGCCTGGATCGCCCTTTCGGGTTTTCAATCCACCGGGACGCTCATTTTTGCCTAAGCCGCCTTTTTAGGTTTTCGACTTAGCGAGCTCTTTTTTTTTTAAACAACGACTATGTTCATCCTGCAGAGGTTAACTGTTCTCGAGGCGAATGTTGACGCACGTTTCACCTACTCAAGAGTTCAAAGAGAGTGTGTTTGTTGTTTAAAGTCTTTTCAAAGGACATGAAGAAGTTAGAAAAAAAAATAAAAAAAATAAAAAAAATAAAAAAAAATAAATAAAAAAAAATTCTGAAATAAATTTGCTTTAAGTATTAACATCAAAAATAGAAGAAATTATGCAAGTAGAAATAGATGAGGATTTGAAATAAAGGGCACAAGCTCAAATTAATTTGAAAGAGTGGTGACCCGCCAAAGGCGTGGCTCCACGAATATTTAAAAGTTTGGAAAATGGTAATCATATGGGAAAGGTGCATTGAACACAATAACCGCTATTCTCCCTGACAACTTTGAATTCCACTGTTTTGAGTCTTTGATTTGCAGCAACTTCAAAATGGAGGTCCTCTGACTGCTGAAATGCCCCAAGTGAGTCATATCTGACTTGATGTAGGTCCTTTTGACAACTGAAATGCCCCATGTGAGTCACGTCCAGTCTGATGCAGCTACCTTGTCACAACCCTTAACTTTTGCATAGATCACCCTTGTGGGTTTTCAATCTATCAGGGTAATCATTTTCATCATTTTTGTATGTCTCTAACTTTTGCCTGGACTGCCCTTTCGGGTTTTCAGTCCACCGAGACGCTCATTTGCCGCCTTTTCAGGTTTTCGACTTAGCGAGCTGTTTTTTCTGACAATGTATTTCTTGACTGCATCAGTGTTCAATATGACGTGTGAGTTTGTCACAATCCTTTGTGATTAGGCATTTCTTTGCCCCTGGATTCTGATTGAAAGATAGTGACTTTTTGAGCATAAGGTCTCCTTGAAAATCGCAGGGACGAACCTTCTTGTTGGAAGTTTGTTTCATTCTTTTGATATGACTGTCCGAGAGAATTTTTCATTGATGGGACCTTAACCTCTGTGGTGGACACGATATTCATGTTGTATATTGAGGGAAGGAGGGGGGGTTGCCCCTGTTGAAGTGCGTACTGAAGTACGGTACCCATGTGTTGGTCATTGAGGGACGGAGGGGGGTTGCCCCTGTTGAAGTGTGCACTTGAAGTATGATACTTTGTGCAAAACAGATGTCAGCATCTCATGCCAGTCTTTGTAAGTGAATGCCCTCTTTTGGACAATCTTCTTGATGTCTTTGTTTGTAGCTTTGACGGCTAAGATGCTCCCATAGACAAGAAATCTCATCGGGGACCTATATTCATCCTTTTCCTCTTCAGTCTCGGTCACAAGGAACTCAAAGTTGGGAGAGAGCATAGGATTAAAGTGTTCGACGGGCTTACTAATGCATGATTTTGTTGATTTTGGCAAGTAAATAAATATTATGATTATGCAGACATTGAAAAAAAAGAAAATTATATTTTTTTTGTTTTTTGTATTACCATTTTTTCAGAAGAAGCACAAAATAAAATATAACAAAGTCGGGATCGAGACGACCTTTTTATTAATGATGAAAATACGTAAAGCAAAAAGCCCTAAACAAGTTCACTTTCGTCTCGGGTGGGACGAAAGGATTTTTTTTGAAAAACAGAAAACAACAAACAGACATATTATTCGAACAAAAGAGTAGTAGAAAGAAACGTCAGCAGCGACCCAAGTGCAGTTAACACATTCCATGTGTTTACATTAGGTACCATGATCCGGTAGCGGATTAACTTGTACGTCCAGATTTAATCTTAGGAAAGCAAGATACTGGCTTCAATCAGCTTCTGGACTTCGGCTTTCAAAGCACAACAATGCCCGATGTCATGGTCGGGTGCCCCTTGATGCAAGACACAAAAGAGATCAGATCAATACCCAATCAGTAAGTTGTTGATACTGTTGTTGATATTGTAGAAGCTGAGGTTGATAACCCGAATTTGGAACAACATTGACGTCGGGCATAACAACGGCAACAGGGTGATAAGTCGGATAGTGTTGTTGAGGCCAACCATTCACCACACTCACTTCCTGATATTCTTCTTCAGAATCGTCAGTGGAAACACTTTCATTGACTAGCCGTCCTTCTCGGACCCCTTCTTCAAGACGAGTACCTGCACCTACCATTTCGGCGAAGTTACCTGGTGCACTGGCGATCATCTTCTTATAGTAGAATGGACTAAGGGTTTTGAGAAAGATCCTCGTCAATTCCTTGTCCTGTAGTGGTGGAATGATCTGAGCGGCAAACCCTCTCCATCTTTGGGCATATTCCATGAAAGTTTCCTTATCCCCTTGAGTCATTGCCCTAAGCTGCTCTCTATCTGGAACCATATCTGAATTGTAGCTGTACTGGTGAATAAAAGCATTTGCCAAGTCATGGAAAGAACGGATTTTGGAGCTATTCAAGCTCATATACCATTTTTGAGCAGCATCGGTCAAACTGTCCTGGAAGAAGTGAACGAGCATTTTGTCATTGTACACCTGGGTGGACATCTTCCTTGCATACATTGTTAAATGAACCCTGGGACAAGTATTTCCTTTGTATTTGTCAAAATCTGGAACCTTAAACTTGGGTGGCACCACCACATTAGGCACCAAACAGAGTTCATACACATTCTGTCCAAATGCGTCCTTTCCACGAAGAGCTTTCATCTCTTGCTTCATTTCATCAATTGTGTCTTGCAAAACCTCTACTCTGTCAGATACTTTAACACTATCAGAATGGAAAATGGGCTCATAGCCTTGCTGAACTGTATGAACAAACGGTGCTGAATAAGTCATAACAGCTTGAGGAGCAGGTGCACCTGGCTGAGGATGCGACACAAAAGGAGTTGGAACTTCGGTGACAACGGGGTGACGACCTTCACCGGACATATACGGCATGCCCCATGGGTAAGCTCCTAGCATGGTGTGTTGAGGAGCACTGGTAAACACAGTCGAAAAGGGAATAACAGACACAACTAGCTCCAAAGTGGTGCTAATAGGCTGAGAGACCGATGTCTGACTCTGAGCGGCCATTAGAATAGCCACCATGGCAGTTAGCTTCTCCATCTCAACTTGCATGGATGCCAATTTTCCACGAAGTTCCTTGTTCTCTTGCTCAAGACGTTCCATTTTCTTTTTCCTGACTTGCTCGAGTGTTGTAGATGCGAGTCGACTGACAGATTGACCTTTTATTGAGAAGACACAATGTGAGACACGGACTAGAAACTATGAATGCAAAATGATGCATGATATGTTTATGCAAAAATGTGAATTTTTTTTTTTTGAAGGACTTAGCAAAGTGAATTGTAAACATTGTAGAGGAACGTGGTTTCATTTGAAAATTGTATAGATATTGAAATAAGGTCCTTTTCAAAAGGTAAGAATGAAACCAAGGAAAGAAGTTCTTGACAAAAGCTAAAGCTTAGTTAAGATTTCTGAAGTTGGAAGTCTTGGTGTTCTTTCTTACAAGGTCTGTTCACCCGTGATGTTTTAAAAAAACTTGTCTAAGTCCTTTGATGAGAAAAAAGTTTTTCATGAATGGATGCATGTATGCATGTTATGCTAAAGAATATAGAAAAAATGGCGAGGTTAAGTTCCACAATGTTGGAGCTCAAAGGTAACAACGTCACAAGGTAAGAACTATTGCTTCACAAGTATATGTAACAAGGTTCTAAAAAAAGTTCCCAACGTTGTCAACCCCTTCCAAACGTCATTGGTTTGCAAGATTACTCTTGGTCCAATAACACTCGTAAGAGAGTCTCGTTTGGGTGTAGTATCGCGTATCAACCAATTCAAGATTACTCTTGATTAGCCACCGCACTACGTCCTAAAAGGCTAGGATGGGTTAAAGGTAACTAAGGTTCTCAACTTCGACGGTCACTTGAAAATAATAAAGCCAACATGATTACTCGTGTCAACATGAATTACTTCGAAGATCCCTCCATTGAGTGGGGTTATCACATGAACCAAGACTCAAGATTACTCTTGGAATGGAACTTTGATTATACCCCGTCCTATCTTATATTTCTCTCAAGCCCGGGTGTAGGACTTATCTCACCACTCACGTTTGGAAATAAACAAGTATGTATGTACAAGGTGTATAAGCAATAATAAAGCACAAGTAAAGAAAGGTAAGGTTGGCTTAACCCACTTAGGAAATTAATGTCCCCAGTGAAGTCGCCATTTCTGTTCTCGCGATTTTCGGGTATCAATCCATTTATTGGTTTTGAACCGTCAATCTTTGAACTCTCAATTTTATTTGCGGGAAGGGAAAAAACGAGTAAAAAACCCTTTTTAGAGATTAAGGTCCGGGGGTTGGTTTCGATTAGGGAAGGTGTTAGGCACCCTAAACGACTTCGGTACTCCGAAGGAGCCTCTTACCTAAATTAAACTTGTGCTAATTATTCGCTTAATTATTTGTAAAAATGTTGCCTAAAATCTAAGTGTAAGAATGGAGGGAGAAGATGTATGTTTTTGTTGTTTTTATTGATTTGGAAGGATAAATCCTTTGCCTACATACCCTTAAAGAAAAAGGGATCAAAATCATGTAGTTCACCCCAAAAATTTCGTTTGGTGAGTTGGATTGATTTTAAAAGTTTGAAAAAATGTTTTGGAGAAGACAAGAAGCCGAAAGGCGTAGAAGAATAAAAAATGTGAGGTTGTTTGATTTTAATTAGAGGAAAGGAAGTCTAAATAATTAAACATTGATTAGAAGTTTGATTAAGAAAATAAAGGGAAAAAGTTCACTTGGATTAAGAGCCAAGGTTTCTTAAGAAAATATTTTTGTGTTTTGGTTATTTGATTTTTTTTTGAGAAAAGGATTTTTTGTAAGTTAATCGTAAACTAAAAAAACTAAACGTAACGTCGTAATGTAAAAAGCGATAAATAAGTGTGTGATAGTGTCGGTGTATGTGTCGGTGCATATTCTCATTACTTGGATCTTTACATAGGTTTCTAAATACATTCTAAGGTCTTGCGCGAAAATAAATAACGAGAAATAAAACGCGAAAAATTAAATTACATAAGTCCTAAATACACACTAATATCATGAAATCTAAACAGATAAAAAATAAAAAAGCGATAATAAAAATAAAATGCAAATACATAGAATAGGGACATATGCTAAACAAATCAAATATGCATGTAATGATTTTTTGGTCTAAAATGCATGAGATAAAAAACATGAAATGAATTAGATAATAAAAAACGCATGAGATGAAAAGGTGATTTAAATTAAAATGCATGTGATGAAAGTTAAATTAACAAGTAAACTATATGATAGAACAAATATGATATGCAAAATTAACTTGAACAAAATGCATGAAAGTAGCTAAAATTAGCACGTGGGAAGAAATTAAATTCAAAGAAAAAGGGAGGTGCAGGAGCAGTACTGGGGGGTAACAACAGCAAGCAGAAAATTCAAAAGAAAGAATGGAAATGGGCTAGAAAGAACCGGTTCGGTTCAAGCCTGGATCGGGTCACAGGCGAACCGAACCGGTGAGAGGAGTATATAAAGAAATGTTGCTGATTTTTTCTCATTTGAACATAACTCCTTCTCTCTCTAAGTTTAACTTAGAGAGAGAAGCTCTCCCTTCCCTCTAATAGTTCATCGCCGGAGAAGAAGAAGATTGGTTGTCCGACGCGGCGGCCGGCCGGTTTCCGGCGGCGGCGCCACCGCGTCGGAGCACTAAACTTTTTTTTTTTCAAAATATTTTTCGGCAATCCTCTTCTTCTTCTCCTTCTCTGTTCGTTTTTGAAAATATTTTTGAAAAGGGCTGAGAGATTCGGCCTAGATCTAACTTTTAAAACACCACAAGTTTCTAAAAAAACGAAAACTCGTCTACCTCTCTTGTTCTTCTGTTCGGATCTAGTTATGGATCCGTGTGTACTGTGTTCGAACTCGGTTCCGTTTTGAGCTTGAAGGATGGTGGCGGTTTGCTATGATATAGATAAAAAACGAAAATGGTTGTTCTGAGGTGGGATTCGGCCGGCCTTGAGCGACCTTGTTGTTGCTGTTATGGTGTTTGGTTTCTTTGATTCAGTTGCTGGACATGTTACTGTGATATTTCGGTTTTGTGTTATGTGTTCATGAAATGTTGTTGTTCTTGATGTTCTTGAGTTTTGGTTCTTTGAACCTGTGAAAAGGAAAAAATTGTGGATTAGGGTTTACTGATTTGATGGCTGCGGCTACAGTGTTGTTTTTCTTGGTCAATGTGTGATTTATGACAGTCTATTTATAGGTTGTCATTTGAGGGTTTCTCTGATACATTGCAAAGACTAAAATACCCCTGACTGAAACTTGGAGAAAAAGACTGCCAAGACCAATGGTGGACGGACATGTGGACAAAAGACAAAAATTTTGGACAAAATAACACTAAATAAATAAAAACGAAAATAAAGAGAAAAATGTAAATAATAAAATAAAAATGATAAATAACAAAAATAAAACAAATAAAAACTTTTAAAATAAACAAACTAAAAAAGGATAAAAAAGGAATAAATAAGTTTAAAATAAAAAACTTAAAACTGTCCCTTCGGAACCAAATGAGGTACTTCAAAGTAACCTCTCTGTCGAAATTTCGTCTGAAACGACGAGACTTCAATGTTTAAAGCGCTAGTAAAAAAAAAGTAGCAGGGAAATGTTGTAAAATGACAAGACAAAAATGAGATTTAAGCGGATAAAAGTTTGAGAAAAGACGAGTAAAATGTTTGCAAAGCGTACAGATAAAATGCTGAGATATAGATATGTAGAATGTTGAGAAAAAACTGATAAAATACCGTGAAATAAAATGTAGAAATTGGAGAAAACAACTCGATAAAACGAACTTAAATGAGGAGGAAAAAGAAAACAAACGGTCAAAAAATGGGGTATGACAGACTTCATATTACAATCCTCAAATCAGGCAAAGGATCATTGGTGTCAAATCAGCTTCGGTCAAGAAAAAGTGATGAGCTGGCAGTTCCCAATGTCTCTCAAATTCTCTATAAATAGGGATGAAGACTTGAAGAACAGATATATATATATAACTGATACATACGCGAACAAGGCTATTCTCTTATATCCAAAGTCGCAAACATTGCTCATCAACAACTTAGATAATTCTTACAAAAGTTAACATCTTAGAATTTCTAAGTATCTAAGAAAAACAGAGTCTGTTTTGTTTTGTTTTGTTTTGTGAATACCTTTGATTGTATATCAAGTATTCAAAACTCTTTTCAATTCTCTGTAATTGTTTAGAAGTCTCTTTCTTGTGTGATTGAGCATTAAAGTCTCTTTCTTGTGTGATTGAGCAAAGGAAGTCTCTTACTTGTGTGTTTGAGCAACTTGTAATTTGATATTACATTTTAGTGGAACTCTCCTTGGAAGTGCAAGGGGGACAGGACTACTTTCGGATTGTGGAAGGAACCTGTATAAATTGCTTGTGTCTTCTTCTTTCTCTTGCTCTCTTCTTTTAAATCCGTTGCACACTCAGACTCTGATCTCTGTTCAGACTCTGACCTTTTTCAGACTCTGATCCTGAGAACAGTACTGATTTTCGCAAGAAAGAAACGTTTTTGAAAACACAATTCAACCCCCCTTCTTGTGTTTTTCCCACCTTCAGTCTGAAGAGGCCACAAGGAAAACTGAAGTTGCTTTGGCCAGAAAGCAGAAGACTGCTAAATCTAAAGCAACAAACTCTGGAGTTGTGGCTGCTCCGAAAAGAAAAAGGGGAAAAGGTGACTCTACAATCACCTTGGAAAAAGCTAAAATAGCTTGGGAAGAGATTGAAGTTGATGAAGCTGCTGGTATTGTAAGGCCACCCAAGAGGCAAGCTGGAGAGGAGATTGTGTGCCCTATGTTTGAAATGACTCCTGAATTGGCAAAGAGATGCGATGAGTACTTGGAAAATATGAAGAATGAGAAGAAGAGGATGAAAGCTCAGTATAGAATTGACAGAGATAAGGCATTGGAAGCAATGGGTCTTGAAAATTGTGATCAAGACACCATTGAGAAGATAATTGAGGTTCAGACGCTCTCAAGGAAGTTAGAGGAAGAAACTCTGAAGGGAGCCAAGAAGGTTCTGAAGGAGTCTCAAGGAACATCAGAAGCTGATGCTTCAGGATCTGTTCCTCAAGTGGCTGTTTTAGAAGTTGTTGCTTCAGAAGCTACTACTTCAGAGGCTGTTGTCTCAAAAGCTGCCAAGACTGCTAAGGTAACTCAGATTCCAGTTCCCCAAACCACTCTTTCACCTTCATCTTCAACAGACTCTGACTTAGATAACATTCCTCTAACTCAGACATAAAACTTGACCAAACCCTCACCAAAAGCCAAACGAACTCCAAAAACCAAAACAACAACATCAAAATCCAAACTCTCTCCCACAACCAAACCTTTCAAACCGGTACACAATGAAATTCTTAAAACAATAGGGGAGTTATCTGAAAGAAGAGTGGGTATTTGCAACAAACTACCTGCTAATTGTAACGCCCGTTTTGAACTATTTTATTTATTTAATTATTTGATTGAGTTTAGAGTCTTTTTAAATAATTTATTTGATTTATGGTGATGTGTGTTATTTTTGTGTTATATGTTGGTGTTTTAGTAGCATGTTATATTATAATATATATGTTATTTGGTGTAGAGATATTATGTTATTTGGTGTAAAAATATATTTGTTATGTGGTGTAGAAATATTATGTCATTTGTTATAAAAATATGTGTTATTTGGTGTAGAAATTGTTATACCCTCATTTTGGACCTAAAAATACTCATTCAAATTCCTCTGCTATTTTCTAACACTTTCAAATTCATCGTGTTTTCTACTGTGCTTCAACTGCATACGTTACTGCTTCAGTCTTTTAAATTTTTGCATAAGATCATACAAAAGGGTATTTTGGTCATTTCCCGCAATGGAACCCATTTTAATCCCTACAATTGGTCCCTGAGTCTTTTCAATCTGTTTGCACGAATCATTTGTCAAATTCTGTTTAAAAATCGTCTTAGTTTTGCATCTGAGTCAGTCTGAGTCAGTTTGAGTCGTTTTTGGCCCCAGGGGCATTTTAGTCTTTTCACATCAAACAAATTTTGGGCAGAGAGGTATTTTAAAATACCTCATTTTTGGTAGTTTGTTCGTTTTAGTCCATTTTTTCAATTTTAACTGTTTCACTTTACGTTGCATTCAGATTACATTTTTTAACCAATTTTATTATTTTTTGCATTTTAGTCCTAATATTTTCAAAAATTGCAATTTAGTCCAAATTTTATATTTTATTGCAAAGAGTCCCAATTCCAGTTTTAGGCATTTCTTTCCTTTTAATTCTTTTAAAAAAAAAAACAGTCCAATCTTTCAAAAATTGCATTTCAGTCCCAAAGTTCCCAAAATTGCATTTTAGTCCTTTTTTTACAGTTCTGTCCAAGGGATGCCACGCAAGCAAGGTCAAGGCCACATGTCACTACCTCATTGGTCAGAATCACACATGGCAGGCTATAAATAGTACACAGTGTCAGAATCAGATACATTCACACGCCACATCACAAACAGAATAATTTTTCTCTCTCTGATTCAGTTAGATCAAAATTGCAATCAATCCAGAAAATCAGAAGAACAAAAAGGAGTTTTCGCAAACCCTAACCGTTTCTTGCAAGCAATTCAAGGTGAATCAATGGAGTTTTCGCAACTGCTCTCAGAGATTCACCAGAACCTTCATCACTGAGCAGTGAGCTTCTGCAATCCAAGCAATTCAAGATCCGTAGCACAAGGCCACGAACCCTAAACGCGATCACAGAAGCTACTGAGAAGAAGAAGAAAGGGAAATTTCAAGGATTCCGGACCAGTTCAGAAGAAAAAGAAGAAGTTTACCGGTCAAGTTCCAAATTCAAGCCAAGGAATCAGTGAAATAGAATCAAGATCCAAGGTTTCCGAAGATTCCGACTCAAATCACGAGCCAAAACTCAGGTAACGCTTTAACTTCATCTAAATCTCTTCGTAAGCCATCACGAAAGCCAGAACAACGTGAATCCGGAGCCAATTGAACCGTTCGATCCAAAAAACCCAAACCCTAACAAAAAAATCATTCTGAAAATCAGAGATTTGCTTCGGAATTCACAACGAGTGTGAATCGAAGCAAATCCTCACGTTTTTACAACATTTCAGCAAGAAAAACACGAGAAAACGAACGGTTCAAACATGCGGAAGCAAAAGCTCAAGGTTCACGTCGATCCAACGGTTGAAATCAACTTCTTCTGATTGATTCATGCTTAGAATAACATCACGAACAGTTTAAGCCATGAACGAATCAATTCTGAGCAAGATTCAAGAAGTTAGGTTTAGGGTTTCACATGAAGAAGAGAGAACGGCGGAGAGAAGAAGAGAAGAAAGAGAAAATGTTATACAAAATGAAAGAAAACGGGTGTGAGACCCTTTATATATGTGTTTGGGTCGGGTTGACCCAAACCCGACCCACTCTCTCCTATTCCTGGCCGTTTGATCAAGATCCTGATGGATCTGGATCAATCCAACGCTCCTGGAGCGTTAGCTTGATCCGGATCCATCAGATCCGTGGGTTTGGACTGTGAAACTATGGGCCCTGAGCTTTCTTGCGTTTTATTTTTATTTTTGTTGATAATTGCACCTTTATTCTTGCTGATTGAACCTCCGGCATGCTCTAATTTTATTGAATATTTTTGTAATTTTTTCTATGGGATTCTTGGTATATTCTTGACTGTTTGATAATGATTTTTCATGTTAAGATTGATAAAAATGATAGGGGTAAATTTCCCTTTTAATTGGTACGTTTTGGTTTTTTTGTGAATTTCTTGCATGATTTTTGACCATTAATTCTCGATAAATGATAGTGTTACTTGCTATGTGTTTTGTGATATTCTTTGCTATGAGCCCATGAGTATGACCACTGTTTTGTGAATCATGATATTGATTTCTTGTGTGGCAAGTAACATGAATTCTTTTAAGGTGTAAAATGTGCATAAAATGTGTATATGTTAGGCTTGAATGCATGGCTTGTAATCTTCTTATGAATTTTGAAATAATCCCTTGAACAAGTACTGTTTTGGTGGAAGTTATAGGTCATGAGATCTAGCTTAAGTTTTAGGGCTAGGTTATGTGTCTAATTTCATCACTTTTTTAGCATTTGTTTTGCTATTTTTGTTCAATACTTCTTGCCATGATCATTACATTTATTATGCATCACTACTCATACTATCATTTCTCATTTGCTTACTAACCATTTTGTGTCATATCTCACTCATATTGCAAGCATTGCATCACTTTCATCTTTTTCTTTCTTTTAGCCACTTTACGCAATTTCCATTAATTCATGTAATATTTTAGGTTTAGTTTATTTTCTTTAATTTCATGCAAGACTATAGAATGTAAAATAGGACCCGATGTAAAGGACCATGGACTATAATGATGTACACCGACACACGCACCGACACGCACACACGTTGCATGAGCTAACGCTAGGTGTATGTTTAGGATGCGCGATACTTAGAGAAAATAAATCTTTTTAAAAACAAACAACTTCCATCACTTCAAATACTTTCCAAATAAACCTTGGAGTCAAAACTCCAAAGGATTTTTCCTTTATTTTCTTAATCAAATCAAAATGCAATTAATTTCCAAACTTTAACCGTTTTCATTAACAATTGAACCAACCAAATGCTTTCTTTTTCTTTTCAATTCTAATGCCTACACGGCCTCCTTCCCTTCTTCAAAATCTTTTTTCAAACATAAAAAACAAACAAAACTCACAAAAACATTTTGGAAGAGAACTACATGGAATTTTGATCCCTTAAAAGGGTATGTAGGCAAGAGACTCAACATCTCTCCAAGTCCAATAAAAACAACCCAAAATCTTCTTTCTCTCATTCTTAAAATCAATCTTCTTTACAAATAGTAATAAAAGCAAAGCGTATACGTAAAGCATAGTAAAACGGTTCCTATAGGATACTATAGTCATTGCGGGTGCCTAACACCTTCCCGTAGTGAAATCAGCCCCGAACTTAGAATTTCTAAGGTTTTCTCTCGATTTTACCTTTCCCCAAAAAAATAGAGATATCAATGATTGAAAGGTTCAAATCTAATCAATGATTTGACACCCGAAAATCGCGATAACAGAAATGGCGACTTCACTGGGGAATTAATTTTTAGGGCTACACCTAGTTTTACATGCTTTATGTTTATGCTTCGCTTTATTGTTATATGTAAAATTTTCTTGTGTACGTGTGGGGTGAGAATATCAAAAGCCCTATACCCGGGCTGAGTGAACTTAAGACTAGGAAGAGATATAATCGACAATCCATTCCGGGGGTTGCCTCGTGCATTGGATTACGCGATCAATCTCACATAGCTGAGGCATTTTGGAGGTGATGTTGTCGGCGTGTGTTGTCATGCTTAGACACTTTACTTCCAATTGACCGATGAAGGCTATGGACCGTAGTTACCAAACCCATCCTTGGCCTTTCTTAGGACGTAGTGCGGTGGCTAAACCGAGCGTTGTCTCGAAATTTAGTCGTCACGCGATACTACACCCAAACTAAACCTTTTACGGATAATCGTGGACAAGCGTTGCTTTGTACTACCATGATATACGCAAGAGAGGTTGTGGTTTGGGAACTTTATAGAACCTGGGTTACTACTATCAAAGCCTTAGTTTCACCGGACGCCGTGTCCACTTGTTACCTTAGCCCACCGTGCTTTCTTTGTTAAACAAAACCATGCATACATGCATTCATGCATAAACCTGTTTACATGCATTTATCAAAGGGTATAGACAAACTAAAATTCTTTGCAAATATAATCAGGCATGAAGAGGACTAAGTCTTACAAGTTCAAAGAAGTTGATTTGGCTAGCCTAAGGGAATTGGCACTTAAAGTTAAGAATCCGACTGGGTTTCGTCTCCGATACGGTGGTTTGCTTGGTATTCTCCGGACTAATGTAGAAGAGAAGCTGGTGCACACGCTGGTGCAATTCTATGACCCGGTTTTCCGTTGCTTCACTTTCCCGGATTTTCAGTTGGTTCCTACGCTTGAGGCTTATCCTTGTTTATTGGGTTTACCTATAGCCGAGAGGGCACCTTTCACAGGCCCAGGGTCTTCTCTTACCCCTCTGGTTATTGCTAAAGATCTTTATCTCAAGACTTCCGATGTGTCTAAGAATCTCATTACCAAGTCTCACATCCAGGGTTTCACTTTAAAGTACTTACTTGAGCAGGCTAATCTTGAATCTACTTGTCAGGACACTCTTGAGGCTATTCTTGCACTACTCATCTACGGGCTCGTCCTCTTTCCGAATCTTGACAACTTTGTGGACATGCATGCTATTGAGACCTTCCTTTCCAGGAATCCGGTTCCTACTTTGTTAGCTGACACATACCATGCCATCCATGATCGGACTCTCAAGGGTCGTGGATTTATTCTTTGCTGCATACCTCTTCTATATAGGTGGTTTATTTCTCACCTCCCGAGTTCTTTCCATGCCAACACGGAGAATTGGTCTTATTCGCAGCGGATTATGGCTCTTACTCCCGATGAGGTGGTTTGGATCACTCCAGCAGCTCGAGTCAAGGAGATTATCACTGGTTGTGGAGATTTCCTCAATGTACCTCTTCTCGGTACCCGGGGAGGAATCAACTACAACCCCGAGTTAGCCATGAGACAGTTTGGTTTTCCTATGAGAACGAAGCCCATCAACCTTGCTACATCTCAGGAGTTCTTCTATTATTCCAACGCCCCTACCGGGCAGAGGAAAGCTTTTACAGATGCTTGGTCTAAGGTTCGAAGGAAGGATGTGAAGCATTTGGGTGTGAGATCCGGTATTGCTCATGAAGCCTATACTCAGTGGGTAATAGATCGAGCCGAAGGGATTGGCATGCCTTACCCTGCTATGAGGCATGTATCTGCATCTACTCCGTCTAGACCTTTACCGGTGCTTCCCGCGACTCAGGAGATGTATCAGGAGCATCTAGCTATGGAGAGTGAGGAGAAGCGAGCATGGAAAGCCCGTTACAGTGAGGCTGAGAACTTGATCATGACTTTGGATGGCAGAGACGAGCAGAAGGATCATGAGAACCAAATGCTGAAGAAGGAACTAGCCAGAGTTAGGAAAGAGCTTGAGGAAAAGGATGATTTATTGAGGAGAGACTCTAGGAGAGTCAGAGGTCGTCGAGATTTCTTTGCCAGTTATTGTGGTTCAGCTTCGGATTCAGATTCCGAATACTACCCAGTCACTCCTTAGTTCTGGATGATAGGATTACTATTGATCATGTTATCTGTTCAGCTTATGTTTCAGAAGCCTACTCCCTTGGCTCAGTGTATCAAAACAACTTGCTTTGAATAATTTGTTAGTCCAATAATGTTTGCAAAGAATTCTAATTTGTCTAAAAAACCCTTTGGTAATAAAAAGAGTCATTTTTGCATCCGCATTTGCATATCATGCATCATATGCATCATTCATCGGTCACAAAAAGACTTCCAAGTGCTCATTGCCTCCTGGTTCTTCTGCCGCAGTGTGAAAAGTGGCTCGTGCTCGAAGGACTGATCAACCTACCAGAGTACATCAGACTAGACAATACAGAAGGAGGAATCAAGTAGCTATGTAAGAAGAAAATGCACAGCTCCGTACTGAACTAGCTTCTGTGAGGGAAGAGTTAGCCAAGGCTCTCGACGCCATGACTGCTTTGATAGCCGCACAAGAGCAACCAGTCGCGTCCACCCAGGCGACTACCGAAGCGATTCCCCCCCCATCTCTTGCTATGCCGAGGGGATACCCCTATGGGCTCCCATCTTATTACTCTCCCAATACTGCAGCCGGTGTTTCAGGGGCCGCGACTTCAGGTGCTGCTAATGTTGGTCAAATACCCCCACCAGATCCCACATCTCTTCATACTACCTTGCCTCAGTCGACCGTCTACACAGACCCGATTGTGCACTCTACGCCTCAGGGCGCCAATGCTAATGATTACCGTGGAAAGACTCCTGTATTGGGAACTATGGAAGAAAGAATGGAAGAGCTTGCCAGGGAACTCCGTCGCGAGATCAAGGCCAACCGCGGGAGCAGTGACCTCGTCAGAACCCACGATCTTTGTTTAGTGCCGAGGGTAGATGTTCCCAAGAAGTTCAAGGTCCTGGAATTTGACCGCTACAACGGGTTAACCTGCCCCCAGAACCATATCATCAAGTATGTCCGGAAGATGGCTAACCATGCAGACAATGATTCACTTATGATCCATTGCTTCCAGGACAGCCTAATGGAGGATGCTGCGGAGTGGTATACCGGCTTGAGCAAGGATGATATTCGTACTTTTGATGATCTGGCTACTGCTTTCAAGAGCCACTATGGATTCAACACCAGGCTCAAACCGAATAGAGAGTTCCTCCGGTCTCTTTCTCAGAAAAAGGACGAAAGCTTCCGCGAATACGCACAAAGGTGGAGAGGGGCAGCTGCCCGTATCACTCCCGCTTTAGACGAGGAAGAAATGACTCAAACATTCTTGAAAACCCTGAAGAAAGATTATGTTGAAAGAATGATTATTGCTGCCCCAAGCAACTTCTCTGAGATGGTCACTATGGGGACCCGCTTGGAGGAAGCTGTCCGAGAAGGGAATATCGTGTTTGAGAAAGGTGAGTCCTCGAGTGCACCGAAGAAGTACGGCAATGGTCACCATAAGAAAAAGGAATCAGAAGTTGGAATGGTGTCCGCCGAAACCAATCAATCTGCCACTGCCGCTCCTGTCAATGCTACACAACTGCCTCAACCGTATCAGTACTTACAGTATGCCCAGCATCCGTTCTATCCGCCGTTCTACCATCAATACCCTCCACTACCGGGCCAGCCTCAGGTCCCTGTTAATGCCATCGCCCAACAAATACAACAACAACCACTAGCTCAACAACAGCCGCAACAACAACAACAAGGCCCTCAATCTATACCATCTTTCCCGCCGATACCGATGGTGTACGCTGAACTACTCCCAACTCTGTTACATAAGGGGTATTGCACCACTAGACCTGGCAAGCCTCCGCCAAACCCATTGCCTCCCAGGTTCCGCTCCGATCTCAGATGTGATTTCCACCAAGGCGCCCTAGGTCATGATGTAGAAGGTTGCTACGCTCTGAAATATATTGTGAAGAAGTTGATCGACCAGGGAAAGCTATCTTTTGAAAACAATGTCCCACATGTGCTCGACAATCCACTCCCCAACCATGCCGCCGTGAATATGATCGAAGTATGTGAAGAAATCCCTCGTCTCAATGTCCGTAATGTTGCTACGCCTCTAGTACCGCTACATATCGAGCTGTGCCAAGCTTCCTTGTTCAGCCACGACCATGCTGCTTGCTGTGAATGTCTTCAGAACCCTATGGGTTGCAGCATAGTTCAGAATGATATCCAAAGACTGATGAATGACAACTACCTGACTGCCAGTGATGTTTGTATGATAGTGCCGATCTTCCACGATACTCCGGTCAAGAGCACGCCCGTCAGGAAGGACGTTGAACCGTTGGTCATACGGTTGCCTGGTCCAGTGCCATATACCTCAGCGAAAGCCATCCCGTACAAGTACAGTGCGACTATGTTGGAAAACGGGAAAGAAGTACCTTTGGTGTCCTCAAGCACAGTAGGCAGTATCGCTGAAGTGACGGCTTTGAGGAGCGGCAAGGTCCGACCACTTTTATTCCAGAAGAAAGATGATGTGCAAGTTACAATTCCTGCTGATAAGACTACTCCATTGACAATCCCTCCTGTTGTTGAAAGTACCAGCCGTCCAGGCCATTCCATCGAAGATTCCAATCTGGATGAGATTTTGAGGATAATCAAGAAAAGCGATTATAAGATCGTTGATCAGCTGTTACAAACTCCTTCGAAGATATCCATCTTGGCCCTACTCCTCAGTTCGGAGGCTCACAGGAATGTGTTATTGAAAGTGTTGGAACAAGCCTATGTCGACCACGGAGTCACAGAGGATCAATTTGGTGGAATAGTGGCTAACATCACTGCTTGCAGTAACCTTTGGTTTGGTGAAGATGAACTTCCAGAGGCAGGAAAGCACCACAACTTGGCCCTGCACATTTCCATGAACTGCAAAACGGATATGCTGTCCAACGTGTTGGTAGACACTGGGTCGTCGTTGAATGTGATGCCTAAGTCGACTTTGGATTAGTTGAGTTGTCAAGGAGTTCCTTTGAGAAGGAGTACTTTCCTAGTCAAGGCTTTCGATGGTTCCCGTAAAACTGTGCTTGGAGAAGTAGACCTCCCCATGACTATTGGTCCTGAAACATTCATGATTACCTTCCAGGTTATGGACATAGATGCCTCTTACAGTTGCCTTCTCGGGAGACCGTGGATACACGAAGCCGGGGCAGTCACTTCTACCCTCCATCAGAAGCTAAAGTTCGTAAGGAATGGTAAACTTGTGACAGTGCATGGGGAAGAAGCTTATCTGGTCAGTCAGTTATCATCCTTCTCTTGCATCGAAGCTAAATCTGCCGAAGGAACTGCATTCCAAGGTTTGACTATCGAGGGTACGGAGCCCAAGAGAGCTAGTGCTGCTATGGCTTCGTTGAAAGATGCGCAGAAAGCCGTTCAGGAGGGTCAAGCCGCTGGTTGGGGCCAATTGATACAGTTGCTGGACAACAAACACAAAGAGGGTCTCGGTTTCTCTCCGACGTCAGGCGTATCAACCGGAACGTTCCGTAGTGCTGGATTTGTCAATGCAATTCTTGATGGTAGTGATGAAAGAGGGTCTAGGCCCACATTTGTGATACCAGGAGGCATTGCAAAGAACTGGAACGTTATCAATCTCCCTGTGTTTGTGCATGATTCTAAGTAATATGTCTTGCTGTTTAGGCTTTATTTTCAAAATAACAATCCTTCCGTCCTGCCCGAGACGGAAGTGACACTTTTGTAAAGGGCATGTTTGTTCCGACATCACCATTATCAATAAAAAACGTCGTTTCTTTCACGACTCTTTTTCTTTCTTTAATGTTTTCCCCTTGGAAATAATGGTAATGCCAGAAAAAACCAAAACATCTGTGTTTTCTTATTAATTTCAAAGATCTGCATGAAAATTATTTTCTAAAAATCATCCAATCATGTCACGCAGATCGAACCAAAATGAACCCGTTGAACACAGTGACTCTATGTTTCTCCAAACTGTTGAATCCCCGGTGTTTGAGGCCGAAGATGAGGATAGTGATGATATACCAGACGAGATTGCCCGGTTGCTTGAACAAGAAGAGAAAACCATCCGGCCTCATCAGGAGGAAATCGAGCTAATCAACTTGGGTACTGAGGATAACAAAAGAGAGATCAAAGTCGGCGCTGCATTGGAGGAAGGGGTCAAGAAAAGGATCTTCCAGCTTCTCCGGGAGTATTCAGACATTTTTGCATGGTCATACGAGGATATGCCAGGTTTGGATCCCCAGATTGTGGAACACCGAATACCGACAAAACCAGACTGTCCTCCTGTCAGACAAAAGTTGAGACGGACTCGGCCGGACATGGCTCTGAAGATCAAAGGTGAAGTGCAGAAACAGATCGACGCGGGTTTTCTCATGACAGTTGAGTATCCCGAGTGGGTTGCTAACATCGTGCCAGTGCCGAAGAAGGATGGTAAGGTTCGAATGTGTGTTGACTACAGAGATTTGAATAGAGCAAGCTTGAAGGACAATTTCCCATTACCTCACATCGACGTGCTTGTTGATAACACTGCCCAGTGCAACATGTTCTCCTTCATGGACGGGTTTTCTGGCTATAACCAAATCAAAATGTCACCCAAAGACAGGGAGAAGACGTCGTTCATCACTTCGTGGGGAACTTTCTGTTGTGAAGCAATGTCGTTCGGTCTAATAAATGTTGGTGCTACCTACCAAAGGGGGATGACCACTTTGTTCCATGACATGATTCACAAGGAGGTTGAAGTGTATGTAGACGACATGATTGTCAAGTCAAGCGATGAAGAGCAACACGTCGAATACTTGGCTAAGATGTTTGAAAGGTTGAGGAAGTACAAGCTTCGGCTGAATCCAAACAAATGTACGTTCGGTGTTAGGTCCGGGAAGTTGCTAGGCTTCATTGTCAGTCAGAGAGGCATTGAAGTGGATCCTGACAAAGTCCGAGCTATCCGCGAGATGCCGGCTCCGCAAACCGAGAAGCAGGTTAGAGGGTTCCTCGGGCGTTTGAACTACATTTCCAGATTTATATCCCACATGACTGCAACCTGCGGGCCAATTTTCAAGTTACTCAGGAAGAATCAACTTGTGGTATGGAATGATGAATGCCAAGAAGCTTTCGACAACATCAAGAGTTATTTGCTTGAACCTCCTATCCTCGTTCCGCCGGTGGAAGGAAGGCCATTGATCATGTATCTGTCAGTGTTGGATGAATCCATGGGATGTGTGCTCGGTCAGCAAGATGAAACTGGAAAGAAAGAGCATGCAATCTATTATTTGAGCAAGAAATTCACCGATTGTGAGACTCGGTATACAATGCTCGAGAAAACCTGTTGTGCACTAGCTTGGGCTGCCAAGCGCCTGCGTCATTACTTGATAAATCACGCAACTTGGTTGATATCCCGGATGGATCCAATCAAGTACATCTTTGAGAAGCCGGCTGTCACTGGAAAAATAGCACGTTGGCAAATGTTACTGTCAGAGTATGATATTGTGTTTAAAGCCCAGAAGGCCATTAGAGGGAGTATCCTGGCTGACCATCTCGCTTGCCAGCCGCTCGATGATTATCAACCTTTGAAGTTCGATTTCCCAGACGAAGAGGTCATGTTCTTGAAGTCAAGAGACTGCGAAGAACCACTGATCGGTGAAGGTCCAGACCCGGATAGCAAGTGGGGATTGGTCTTTGATGGTGCTGTTAATGCCTATGGCCGAGGAATTGGCGCAGTAATTGTGGCTCCGCAGGGGCATCACATTCCTTTCACAGCCCGGATTGTGTTTGAGTGTACCAACAATGTGGCCGAGTATGAAGCATGTATCCTGGGGATTGAAGAAGCCATCGATATGAGAATCAAGCACCTCGACATCTATGGAGACTCTGCACTAGTCATCAACCAGATAAAGGGAGAATGGGAGACCCATCATGCTAATCTGATCCCTTACCGTGATTATGCGAGACGTCTGTTGACGTATTTTACAAAGGTCGAGTTGCACCATATCCCCCGAGAGGAGAACCAAATGGCCGATGCTCTTGCTACCTTATCCTCCATGCTTCAAGTGAACCATTGGAATCACGTGCCAATGATCAAAGTACAACGCCTAGACCGGCCCGCTCATGTGTTTACTGTCAGTGATGCAATTGCACAAACGGGTTCAGGCGGAGTCGACAGCAAACCCTGGTATTATGACATCAAGCAATTTTTGCAAGGCCGTGAGTACCCGCAGAATGCTTCCAACAAAGACAAGAAGACGCTGCGCAGGCTGGCTAGCAAGTTCCTGCTGGATGGTGATGTTCTGTACAAAAGGAATTTCGATATGGTGTTGTTAAGATGTGTTGATGAATGTGAAGCGGAACAGCTAATGCACGATGTGCACGATGACACCTTTGGGACCCACGCATCAGGGCATGCTATGTCTAGAAAGCTGTTAAGAGCTGGTTACTACTGGATGACCATGGAGCGCGAGTGCTATCAATATGCCAGGAAGTGCCACAAATGTCAAATATATGCTGATAAGATCCATGTGCCTCTGCACGCCCTCAATATTATGTCTTCTCCATGGCCTTTCTCTATGTGGGGCATTGATATGATCGGAAGAATTGAACCAAAAGCTTCAAATGGTCATCGTTTTATTCTGGTAGCAATCGATTATTTCACCAAATGGGTCGAAGCTGCATCTTATGCCAACGTGACTAAGCAAGTAGTAGTCAAATTCATCAAGAATAATATCATCTGTCGGTATGGTGTCCCTAGCAAGATCATCACTGACAACAGTACCAACCTGAACAATGACATGGTGCAAGCCTTATGCGAGAAATTCAAGATTGAACACCACAATTCTTCTCCTTACAGACCTCAGATGAATGGTGCAGTCGAGGCTGCCAGTAAGAACATCAAGAAGATTGTGCAGAAGATGGTAACAACATACAAAGACTGGCATGAGATGTTACCCTATGCTTTACACGGCTACCGTACTACAGTCCGTAGTTCAACCGGGGTGACGCCTTTTTCTCTTGTATACGGCATGGAAGCAGTCCTCCCATTGGAAGTGGAGATTCCGTCTCTCCGTGTGATTATGGAAGCAAAGTTGTCTGAGGCTAAATGGTGCCAGAGTCGGTATGACCAGTTGAATTTGATTGAGGAAAAACGCCTGGATGCTTTGGCTCACGATCAGATGTATCAAACAAGGATGAAAACCGCTTTTGACAAGAAAGTTCGTCCTCGAGAATTCAAGGAGGGTGAATTCGTATTGAAGAGAAAAATGAGTCAGCAACCCGACCCAAGGGGCAAATGGACGCCTAACTATGAGGGACCTTATGTTGTCAAGAAGGCTTTCTCCGGCGGTGCTTTGATTCTCACACACATGGATGGTGTAGAACTTCCGAATCCTGTGAATGCCGATATAGTCAAGAAATACTTTGTCTAGATATGAAAAGAACAGCGTGGTAGGTCGAAAACCCGAAAGGGCGGCCTAGGCAAAAATGCGCTTCCTGGTGGATCGAAAACCCGAAAGGGCGATCCAGGCAAAATAAGGGACAAGAAACAAAAATGTAAAAGCTCGCTGAGATTACATGTAACTCAGGCAAAAATGAGCGTCTCGATGAGCCGAAAACCCGAAAGGGCGGTTCATGCAAAAATGAGATTGAAATAAAAGACAATTGACTATATCTGGCAAATTACCATTCCCCCCGGGATCTTTGCAACTGATGATTGGATGTTCTTATCCGAGGTTCCGACGCCTGTGGATTCAAGAGTTTCAGATACCATAGTAGCTACTGTGTTCAATGTACCACCAACCAATAAAATTACCATTTTCCAAGCTTTGTAAATCCGTGGAGTCACGCCTTTGGCTGATTACCACCCTTATACATCGATTTGAGCCTATGCTTTTGTTTGGCACTCTTTTTCTATTCTATTTTCAAAGCTTTGTACAAAAAGATTTTTTCTATGTTAATAATGATACATGTCTGGAATAAACATTATGAAAATTGAAAATTTTTGAGTATTTTGAAAGCAAGCCTAAGCAACTAGGTACATTCAAATGAAACATGCATGAACAAATCTACATTGATATCAGTTCCAATTCAAGTTACTAGCAAGCCTTCCCCCAGCGACGGTCTGTGGTCAATGGCAAGAATGAAAAAACAGAATGAAAAGCATGAAAAATGAATATGCTCGCTAAGTCGAAAACCCAAAAGGGCGGCTTAGGCAAAAATGAGCACCCCGATGGATTGACAACCTGCAAGGGCAATTCAGGCAAAAACAGGGGCAACAAAAAAAAAAAACTATTCCCCAGTGGGTCGAAAACCTGAAAGGGCGATCCAGGCAAAAATGGGATGATGAAAACAAAAATGAAAAAGAAATAAAAAGAGAAAACATGCAAAAGCATTGACCACAGATGCGATGTCCAAAGCATTTACGTGACAGTTCCAATCAGCAGCAATATCATTCAGACTGTTTTTCTCTACAATTTTACAGCTTCCTGCCTTCAGCGATGGTCTCGATGTATCTTCAGACGACGGTATCCCCGGAAGAGGAACTTTTGCAAATATATGTCCGAGCGCGAGCCATTACGTGCCCAATATTCCAATGATTTGTCTGTCTCTGCGGAATTCTGTCTACAAATTGCCAATCATCATGCATTTCAAAGCATTCATACATGCATAATCATGCATCCTATGTGTTCATGCATTTGATAAAATTGTCATGCTATCCATACGCATCTGCATTCTCAATCCCTATGTTAATCTCAATCAAAATCAATCGCGTCAACTTCAAATTTCTTCTGCTAACAACAAATGTCTACTGCTATGTCAATTTCAAAGTTCAACAGTCTTGTCAACATTCTTGTCAAATTCAAGCTCCTGCAGTTATGTCAATCAAATTCAGTTCTTTTTCAAATAACAATTTACTTCCGTTAACGGCCAAGTGGCTAGTTCACGTCCGAGAACAGCTTGTGCCTGTCAATTCACTCTTGTTATCGGTCAAGCAGCAAGTTCGCATCCAAGAACAGCTTGTGCCTGTCAATTTGTTTTTGTTTCCGGTCAAGTAGCAAGTTCACATCCAAGAACAGCTTGTACCTACCCTTTTAATATCCGCCGAGCGACCAGTTCAGATCCAAGAACAACTCGTGCTTTCTATTTTGTTTCCTGTCAGCCAAGTAACTAGTTCGTGTCCAAGAACGGCTTGTGCTTTCTACCTTGTTTTCTTTCAGCCAAGTAACTAGTTCGTATCCAAGAACAGCTTGCGCTTTCTATATTTGCTTTCAGCCAAGTAACCAGCTCAAATACAAGAGCAGCTTGCGCCCTTTGTTGTCAATATTCCCGGTCAAGTGGCCAGTTCGCATCCAAGAACAGCTTGTACCTGTCAAATTTGCTTTCAAGTCTCCCCAGTGAGTCTTGTTATCTGCCATCTTGTTAATGTCAATCAGTCCCGCAATGGATGCGACATACTCTGTTTTTGTTATCTTGTTAATGTCAATCAGTCCCGCAATGGATACGACATATTTTGTTAAAATCAATTCTCAGTCTGTCTTGCATTCATAACACAAATGTTGCATGGCATACATAGCATTTACAAATGTATTTTTACGCCCAAAATCAGTGCTAATGTCGATATTTAAGTATCTTCGTCAGGTCAAGCCAAAGACTCCGTCTCTTGACTCTCCAAACGAAGAAACTTAAATAGGGGCAGCTGTTATACCCTCATTTTGGACCTAAAAATACTCATTCAAATTCCTCTGCTATTTTCTAACACTTTCAAATTCATCGTGTTTTCTACTGTGCTTCAACTGCATACGTTACTGCTTCAGTCTTTTAAATTTTTGCATAAGATCATACAAAAGGGTATTTTGGTCATTTCCCGCAATGGAACCCATTTTAATCCCTACAATTGGTCCCTGAGTCTTTTCAATCTGTTTGCACGAATCATTTGTCAAATTCTGTTTAAAAATCGTCTTAGTTTTGCATCTGAGTCAGTCTGAGTCAGTTTGAGTCGTTTTTGGCCCCAGGGGCATTTTAGTCTTTTCACATCAAACAAATTTTGGGCAGAGAGGTATTTTAAAATACCTCATTTTTTGTAGTTTGTTCGTTTTAGTCCATTTTTTCAATTTTAACTGTTTCACTTTACGTTGCATTCAGAAGCCATCACGAAAGCCAGAACAACGTGAATCCGGAGCCAATTGAACCGTTCGATCCAAAAAACCCAAACCCTAACAAAAAAATCATTCTGAAAATCAGAGATTTGCTTCGGAATTCACAACGAGTGTGAATCGAAGCAAATCCTCACGTTTTTACAACATTTCAGCAAGAAAAACGCGAGAAAACGAACGGTTCAAACATGCGGAAGCAAAAGCTCAAGGTTCACGTTGATCCAACGGTTGAAATCAACTTCTTCTGATTGATTCATGCTTAGAATAACATCACGAACAGTTTAAGCCATGAACGAATCAATTCTGAGCAAGATTCAAGAAGTTAGGTTTAGGGTTTCACATGAAGAAGAGAGAACGGCGGAGAGAAGAAGAGAAGAAAGAGAAAATGTTATACAAAATGAAAGAAAACGGGTGTGAGACCCTTTATATATGTGTTTGGGTCGGGTTGACCCAAACCCGACCCACTCTCTCCTATTCCTGGCCGTTTGATCAAGATCCTGATGGATCTGGATCAATCCAACGCTCCTGGAGCGTTAGCTTGATCCGGATCCATCAGATCCGTGGGTTTGGACTGTGAAACTATGGGCCCTGAGCTTTCTTGCGTTTTTTTTTATTTTTGTTGATAATTGCACCTTTATTCTTGCTGATTGAACCTCCGGCATGCTCTAATTTTATTGAATATTTTTGTAATTTTTTCTATGGGATTCTTGGTATATTCTTGACTGTTTGATAATGATTTTTCATGTTAAGATTGATAAAAATGATAGGGGTAAATTTCCCTTTTAATTGGTACGTTTTGGTTTTTTTGTGAATTTCTTGCATGATTTTTGACCATTAATTCTCGATAAATGATAGTGTTACTTGCTATGTGTTTTGTGATATTCTTTGCTATGAGCCCATGAGTATGACCACTGTTTTGTGAATCATGATATTAATTTCTTGTGTGGCAAGTAACATGAATTCTTTTAAGGTGTAAAATGTGCATAAAATGTGTATATGTTAGGCTTGAATGCATGGCTTGTAATCTTCTTATGAATTTTGAAATAATCCCTTGAACAAGTACTGTTTTGGTGGAAGTTATAGGTCATGAGATCTAGCTTAAGTTTTAGGGCTAGGTTATGTGTCTAATTTCATCACTTTTTTAGCATTTGTTTTGCTATTTTTGTTCAATACTTCTTGCCATGATCATTACATTTATTATGCATCACTACTCATACTATCATTTCTCATTTGCTTACTAACCATTTTGTGTCATATCTCACTCATATTGCAAGCATTGCATCACTTTCATCTTTTTCTTTCTTTTAGCCACTTTACGCAATTTCCATTAATTCATGTAATATTTTAGGTTTAGTTTATTTTCTTTAATTTCATGCAAGACTATAGAATGTAAAATAGGACCCGATGTAAAGGACCATGGACTATAATGATGTACACCGACACACGCACCGACACGCACACACGTTGCATGAGCTAACGCTAGGTGTATGTTTAGGATGCGCGATACTTAGAGAAAATAAATCTTTTTAAAAACAAACAACTTCCATCACTTCAAATACTTTCCAAATAAACCTTGGAGTCAAAACTCCAAAGGATTTTTCCTTTATTTTCTTAATCAAATCAAAATGCAATTAATTTCCAAACTTTAACCGTTTTCATTAACAATTGAACCAACCAAATGCTTTCTTTTTCTTTTCAATTCTAATGCCTACACGGCCTCCTTCCCTTCTTCAAAATCTTTTTTCAAACTTAAAAAACAAACAAAACTCACAAAAACATTTTGGAAGAGAACTACATGGAATTTTGATCCCTTAAAAGGGTATGTAGGCAAGAGACTCAACATCTCTCCAAGTCCAATAAAAACAACCCAAAATCTTCTTTCTCTCATTCTTAAAATCAATCTTCTTTACAAATAGCAATAAAAGCAAAGCGTATACGTAAAGCATAGTAAAACGGTTCCTATAGGATACTATAGTCATTGCGGGTGCCTAACACCTTCCCGTAGTGAAATCAGCCCCGAACTTAGAATTTCTAAGGTTTTCTCTCGATTTTACCTTTCCCCAAAAAAATAGAGATATCAATGATTGAAAGGTTCAAATCTAATCAATGATTTGACACCCGAAAATCGCGATAACAGAAATATATATGTTATTTTGTGTAAAAATATATTGTGTTATTTGTTATAGAAATATGTTTGTTATGTAGAGATATATTTGTTATAGAAATATGTTTGTTATGTAGAGATATATTTGTTATAGAAATATATTCGTTATTTGGTTTGAAAATATATTTGTTATTTATGTAGAAATATATATATATATATATATATATATATATATATATATATTATCTAGTGTAGAAATATATTTGTTTTAGAAATAATAAGATATGATGATATAATATAATATATATTTTGATGATGTGTGCTTTTATGTATTTTTAGTATTATCTTATTTGATTTATAAAATAATATATTTAATTAAATATGGGTTGTTATATAATTTTAGATAATTTGAGGGAAGGAGTAGAAATAAGATAAGATGAGTAAGAGAATTAGGGTTAGAATTATTTAGTACGTGATATAACTTTTGGAGAAACCTAGAGAAAAAGAGAGGAGGCGCGAAAGAGAGAAGAAAAACCTAAGAAGAACGCAGGTTGATTCAGGAGACCAAATTAAGGTAAGGGTGAGCCTAGCTTTCATTATATTAAACTGTAATTCAATTCAATTATGATTAACAAGAGATGGATGAGTTTTTGAGAGAATTAAGAACTAGGTTAAGGTGAATGAATTAAAAGATGAAGTTGAAAGGTGAGAATTAAGGAAAACTAGTTTAGGTTTCGAATTGAGTTTCTAGTCTTAAAAAGAGTGGATAATCTAGCAGGTTAATGAATAATTAATGTTCTAATGATAGGATAATCATAGGGTGATGTTTAAGGTCATGTTTTGAGGGTATTGGATCAAAAACGGAGTCGAAAAGGTTTCCCCAAGGCGAAATCGCAACTGAACTGCGATTTTGCTGTTGCTGTGCAAAACACGTTACTTGTTGTCTCAGTTTGACAAGTTTAAGTTCCGAACTGGGTTTAGGTGTCTTCATGAAAGTTGTAGATATAGATGTTATCTTTCACTAGCCTTTGGAGTGACTCAATTTAAGCTTTTAGAACTCTAGATATGATTAAAATACTACAAAGGGGTCAACAGGCTCGTTCTCTTTTCGATTTTCTGTAACCAAAAAACTAAAATACAAACTGGGACTTTTCTGTTCATAATTAGCTTTTGATGTCTTCACGAAAGTTGTAGATAATTGAGTTAGCTTTTAAATGGCTTCAGAGTGACTCAAAAATGTTTTGAGAAGTTTAATAACTATTTTTATGATGAATGAATTGTTATTCAATTCCTTTGAGATGTTTTAAGAAAGTGATACTCCGTTTATGTGAAAACTCTGATTTAATTTACGAAATTTTTACGTTGGGAAAACGGGGTGTTACAATTGGTATCAGAGCAGGTTGGTCCGTCCGGCCAAGTAGATGAGTCGTTGTGTCGTGTGACGATTGAATATTGTCGTTTTGTTTTCTAATTAATGGTTATGTTTTATTATGTGATCATGTTTGGCTGACTAACTTTAATGTGATTTTTGTGTAATGTTTGAAGTTACTACTTTCTTATATATAATTTAAGATATTTAAGCAATAATTGAATTCATTTTCTTTTGTGCTTTGAATTTCGAGGACGAAATTCTCTTAAGGGGGGTAGAGTTGTAACGCCCGTTTTGAACTATTTTATTTATTTAATTATTTGATTGAGTTTAGAGTCTTTTTAAATAATTTAATTGATTTATGGTGATGTGTGTTATTTTTGTGTTATATGTTGGTGTTTTAGTAGCATGTTATATTATAATATATATGTTATTTGGTGTAGAGATATTATGTTATTTGGTGTAAAAATATATTTGTTATGTGGTGTAGAAATATTATGTCATTTGTTATAAAAATATATGTGTTATTTGGTGTAGAAATATATATGTTATTTTGTGTAAAAATATATTGTGTTATTTGTTATAGAAATATGTTTGTTATGTAGAGATATATTTGTTATAGAAATATGTTTGTTATGTAGAGATATATTTGTTATAGAAATATATTCTTTATTTGGTTTGAAAATATATTTGTTATTTGTGTAGAAATATATATATATATATATATATATATATATATATATATATATATATATATTATCTAGTGTAGAAAGATATTTGTTTTAGAAATAATAAGATATGATGATATAATATAATATATATTTTGATGATGTGTGCTTTTATGTATTTTTAGTATTATCTTATTTGATTTATAATATAATATATTTAATTAAATATGGGTTGTTATATAATTTTAGATAATTTGAGGGAAGGAGTAGAAATAAGATAAGATGAGTAAGAGAATTAGGGTTAGAATTATTTAGTACGTGATATAACTTTTGGAGAAACCTAGAGAAAAAGAGAGGAGGCGCGAAAGAGAGAAGAAAAACCTAAGAAGAACGCAGCTTGATTCAGGAGACCAAATTAAGGTAAGGGTGAGCCTAGCTTTCATTATATTAAACTGTAATTCAATTCAATTATGATTAACAAGAGATGGATGAGTTTTTGAGAGAATTAAGAACTAGGTTAAGGTGAATGAATTAAAAGATGAAGTTGAAAGGTGAGAATTAAGGAAAACTAGTTTTGGTTTCGAATTGAGTTTCTAGTCTTAAAAAGAGTGGATAATCTAGCAGGTTAATGAATAATTAATGTTCTAATGATAGGATAATCATAGGGTGATGTTTAAGGTCATGTTTTGAGGGTATTGGATCGAAAACGGAGTCGAAAAGGTTTCCCCAAGGCGAAATCGCAACTGAACTGCGATTTTGCTGTTGCTGTGCAAAACACGTTACTTGTTGTCTCAGTTTGACAAGTTTAAGTTCCGAACTGGGTTTAGGTGTCTTCATGAAAGTTGTAGATATAGATGTTAGCTTTCACTAGCGTTTGGAGTGACTCAATTTAAGCTTTTAGAACTCTAGATATGATTAAAATACTACAAAGGGGTCAACAGGCTCGTTCTCTTTTCGATTTTCTGTAACCAAAAAACTAAAATACAAACTGGGACTTTTCTGTTCATAATTAGCTTTTGATGTCTTCACAAAAGTTGTAGATAATTGAGTTAGCTTTTAAATGGCTTCAGAGTGACTCAAAAATGTTTTGAGAAGTTTAATAACTATTTTTATGATGAATGAATTGTTATTCAATTCCTTTGAGATGTTTTAAGAAAGTGATACTCCGTTTATGTGAAAACTCTGATTTAATTTACGAAATTTTTACGTTGGGAAAACGGGGTGTTACACTAATCATCCTTTCCAACCCCCCATTATCAAACCTCTTAACATGTTACCCCCTAGTGTACCCATTCCATCATCTTCAAACCAAGATAGTCCAAAAGTTGTTGATTTAAGAGCTACTGCTGACGAACAAGTAGTTACTGAAAAACCAACAACTGTTGAACTACCTATCTCAGACCCACCTACAAACAAACAACAACAAACAACCTCTTCATCATAAAACCAACCATCAGAACAGCATGTCATTTCCAACCTTGAAAATCATTATTCAGGAGAACTTCCTGAATACCACAAACAACAGACTTCTGAAAACCCACCTCTGTCAACCAAACCTCAAGAAAAGACTATTCCAGAATCTGTTATAGAGACAGTGACTACAGAGTCTGTCCAAGTGACAGAGTCTAAACCCACTGTGTCTGTTTCAAATTCTGAACCAACACAAAACCCCCCTTGTGATTCTGACCAACCCTCATCTTCCTCACAAATTCAGACCTCTGACCAACCACCCATTAACATACTGGACTCTGATTATCTGGAAGAGCAGCTGGTAGAAATCAATGAGGAGATGCAGAATCTGGTTCTTCTCAGGAAAACTCCTTTTCTACCATTCGCATATCAGGATAGCTGGTCTGATCTCAAGAACAGAGCATTTGATTTCATTGATGATGTTGCCAAGAAGTGCTTCCGTATTCAAGCTCATGCTATGAAACATCGTCTGCAAGAAGCGCACTCTTCTCAGCAACTCCCAAGCAAGCCTCTGTATCTGGCTAATGCTCCGTTCTATGTTGAATCTGAATATGTAAGAAGAGATTCCAAGGTGTTCAAGATGCTAAAGCAAAAGGTGTTGAAGCAGCAAGAGGAATCTAAGGCTAGGGAAGACTATCTTCTTCAGAGGCAGTTGGCTCTGGAAGAAACTGTAAGGAAGCAGTCTGAAGACATTCAGCGTCTGATGGCTCTTATTCAGCAGCAACAACCTCAGCCTAACCCTTAGTTGCACACCCTGTTTTTCTTCTTGTTATGTGTTTTTAATGCCTGCTTCTGATCTCTTTGTATTTGTTGACTCTGTTTTATACAAATTTTCATTACTTTTGTCTATTTCATATCTTTACTTCTTATTTGTTCTTTTTAATTGATGACAAAAGGGGGAGTAATAGAAAGCATTTAACAAAGAATCTGAGCCCAAGAATAAAATAAAATTTAACAAACTTTATTTTATTTGAGAACCTTATTTTTATTTCATCTGAAATTTATGAAATAATTGTTGAGCTTAAAAATGAATTTAATTAACCTGGATAGGACTTAGGGGGAGCTTACAAACCTCACCTGAAAGAATATCAGACTCAGGGGGAGTCAGAGCTTACAAACCTCAGAACCCCTAAAAGTCAACTTGTTAATTAAGTTAACAACAATTGATTTTTTTAAATACTTATGTTTGTCATCATCAAAAAGGGGGAGATTGTTGGAACAAAGGGTGTTTCACAAGTATACCACTTAAGTTTTGATGATAACAAGGTATTAAAAATTATCAATTGGATATGCTAAAAGTTTATTCAAGTGTACAGGACCATTAACAAAGAATTATTTACAAGAGGTTCTGACTGAATGAATTAAAGAGCAAAGGAAATTAATACTGAAGCATGAAGAGCATCTGAATGAAAGCGCTCCTGGAAAGTCAGAAGCAGAGTGTGTAACACCCCGTTTCCCAAAACAACGTGATTTTATTATAACAATCAGAGTCAATTCTCAAACGGAGCATTACACTGCTATTTCTCAAAAATTCTTTAATAGAAATTAAAACTATTAAATTCCAACAACCAATCTTATAAAAACTGCAGCGGAAAATTCTTTTCAAAATCATTATTAATCTCCAACAAACCTTGGCACAAAGGCCTCAACAAATTAAAATATTATTCAACACCATTTAAACTTCAACAACATTTTTCAAAATTAGATACATAAAGGAATGAAGAACATAAACGACGCTTCCCATCCCGTTACGTATCAAAGCCCTAGACACTTGAGCCACATCCTACTAGTCCTGGAAATCTGCACTTGCCCACAAGGCGGCAATTCCAACAGAAGGGGTGAGATTCACAATCAAAAATAATATATGTATATAATTCATCAATTGCATTGAAACAACAACAATCATAGCAACAAACATTATTAAATCCATATATACATGGCATTAACATTCATCAACAGCAACTACTTCATTTCACATTAGATTTGCAACCTTAAATTATATTAAGCAATCAACCACATCATCGACAATAACTCAACAGCCACCTCAACCTCAACGACTCATCAACATCAACAACTACTCAACCAATGACAACATCAACTCGACCAACTCAACGACTACAACGATGCAACGACAACAACAACTAATGCAATATGCATGTGGTACCAAAAATACAGGGCAGAGCCCTCACCTCTTTGAACAACAAAGTGTTCCAGGACATAAGTCCTCCCGCTTTGAACGACAAGGCGTTCCAGGGCAAAAGCCCTCACCGCTTTGAACAACAAAGTGTTCCAGGACATAAGTCCTCCCGCTTTGAACGACAAGGCGTTCCAGGGCAAAAGCCCTCCCGCTTTTATGCATTATGCAATGAACTCCACTTGTGTATATCATCATACAACATCAACGACTCAATGGTGTACATCAGCATACAACCAAACAACAACGACCACACCTACTACGACATCAACATCTGTGCCTAATACTTATGACACACTCCCCAACTTGGACAACACCACTCAACCTCATCCAAAGCAACTCAAGTTTAGCAAAATATAATATTTTCATGTAAACATACATTAATCCATCGTATCAACAATAATAGCAACATATACATTAATCAATTACATTCATATCAAAGTCCAAAACATCCTTCAAAAGCAAACCAAGTTTGATCAATAAGACATAAGCTAAATACTCATAAAACACCTCAATTAAACCTCTAATACTTAAGTTTGAAGTTTGGGAACTAACCATAGGTTTTGGACTAACTTGGAATAAGTTATACTAAGTTTTCTTAAAGTTTTCCTCAAGACCCACTTGGAGTATTTTCATCATAACTCAAAATCCATAAAACATTTTCAAGTCAAACCAAAGCCATTAGAAAGCTAACTCAATTATCTACAACTTTCATGTTTACACCAAAAGCCAGTTCAAAGAGGAAAGGGGTGAAAAATAGTGAAATACGAAGGATCTGGTTCACGAAAATCGTGTCACGATTTTGGAAATCGCGACGCGTTTTTACGGCCAGAACCACTTAGCATTCTGCCATCAAAATCGCGTTATGGCTGCAAAAATCGCGGCACGGTTTGACAGTATCAGGTCAAAAAAACAGCTTTTTCAAAAATGCGATTTCAGCATGGTCTTACCCCAAAAATCCCAACTTTGATCCCTTTATCACCCAAAATGAATTGTTACATTGTTTATGGGTTCATTATACAACAAAACATCAGAAACATCTCATGGAAACATCATCAACAACATAAAACAACAACATAGAGCAATTTATCATGTTCTTAAACCTAATTCCAAAAACCACCATCTTCAATCCAATTTCAGCAATTATATACATATTATCAATTGAAAGTTAACCTCACCCTTACCTTAGATTGTTTTCCTGAAACCAAGCCGCGTTCTTCTCTCTTCTTGCTCCTTCACTCTTCTCTAGGTTTTCTCTCCTCTTTCTCCCAAAGTTCTGTTTTTCTTTTTCTGAACGTGAAAACGTTTTCTGCCTTTCTATTTTCCCAACTTCCACTAATATTTCCTTAACTCCCCCATCATTTCACTTAACTCCCTTAAATTCTATTAACTTCTCAATTAACTCCCCATATTTCCAAATAAATAATATTCTTACTCCTTTCTATTAAATAAAACAAATAACATTCATTTAAATAAAACACAAATAATTATTTAAATACACACCACACCAAAAGGTCATATAATTCATATAAATCATATATATCAAATAAAAATACTCAAAACATCAACTAAAAATAATTAAATAGAAATGGGGCGTTACAGAGTGCGTCTGAAGAAAGAGCTCCTGAAGATGACGTCATCAGAAGCCAGTTTTCCAGAAGCAGATTCATCAGAAGCCAATATTCTTCAGAGGCTAAAGAGCGTTGACAAAGTACAGTGTACGGAAAGTACAACCACTATGTCTGCGCTTGTCCCTGCAACCACCAACTCTGCAGTGTGTCTTCTATACACGACAAGAATAACAACAACTAATGCAGAGACTTTTCCATATTTGCTGGAATGGATTTGAATTTGATTTCATAGTACAATCCTCAAATCAAGCAAAGGATCAATGGTGTCAAATCAGCTTTGGTCAAGACTGTGATGAGCTGGCAGTTCCCAACGTCTCTCAAATTCTCTATAAATAGGAATGAAGACTTGAAGAACTACACACATATATACATACACGCGAACAAGGTTATTCTCTCATATCCAAAGTCGCAAACATTGCTCATCAACAACTTAGATAATTCTTACAAAAGTTCACATTTTAGAATTTCTAAGTATCTAAGAAAACAGAGTCTGTTTTGTTTTGTTTTGTTTTGTGAATACCTCTGATTGTATATCAAGTATTCAAAACTCTTTTCAATTCTCTATAATTGTTTAGAAGTCTCTTGGAGTTGTCCTTGAGCATTGAAGTCTCTTTCTTGTGTGATTGAGCAAAGGAAGTCTCTTACTTGTGTGTTTGAGCAACTTGTAATTTGATATTACATTTTAGTGGAACTCTCCTTGGAAGTGCAAGGGGGACAGGACTACTTCCGGATTGTGGAAGGAACCTGTATAAATTGCTTGTGTTCTTCTTCTTTCTCTTGCTCTCTTACTCTTATCCGCTGCACACTCAAACTCTGAACTCTAATCAGACTCTGATCCTGAGAACAATGCTGATTTTCGCGAGAAAGAAACGTTTTAGAAAACACAATTCAACCCCCCCCCCCCCCCCTTCTTGTGTTTTTCCCACCTTCAGATTCAATTGATGAATTATAATTCTATTATTATTGTTTGTGAATCTCACCCCTTCTGCTTGAAAATGTTGCCCTTCGTATGGGTAACTTGCAAGTGATCCAGAATAGTAGAAGTGGTGGCATGTGTCTTAGGGCTCTGATACATAACGGGATGGGAATTAGTTGTTGTATTTTCATTCCTTTATGTATCAATTTTTGAAGCATGTTGTTGGAGTTTCGTTTTGAATTAAAATGTTGAAATATTACTTATGTTGGGGCCTTTGTGCCAGATTTATATGTTGTGGTTGTAATGTTTTAAAAGATTTTTCCGCTGCAATATTATGTTGTTGACGTTGTTGAATAAATAGTATTTTTAATCTATTTATGAAATTCTTGAAAAGCAGTGTAATGCTCCATTTGTTGATTTACTCTGATTTTATATTAATATTACGTTGTTTGGAAAACGGGGTGTTACAATTGGTATTAGAGTAGGTTGGTCCGTCCGACCAAGTAGTAGAGTCGTGTCGAGCCACGTAGTGTCGTGTAATAACCTTACACTGTTTTGTTGTTCTGATTGTTGCTTGCGATGTAGAATTTCGAGATGGCTGGAAGGAATGATGCTGCTATTGCTGCTGCACTCGAAGTTGTTGCTCAAGCTGTAGGACAACAGCCGAATGTTGGTGCTGGTAGCGATGGGGTTAGAATGCTGGAAACTTTTATGAGGAATCATCCCCCAACATTCAAAGGAAGGTATGATCTAGATGGAGCTCAAAAGTGGCTCAAAGAGGTGGAGAGGATCTTCAGGGTCATGCAGTGCAGTGAGGTGCAGAAGGTGCGTTTTGGTACGCACATGTTGGCTGAAGAGGCAGATGACTGGTGGGTGAGTCTTCTACCTATCTTAGAATAGGATGGTACCGTTGTGACTTGGGCTGTGTTTAGGAGAGAGTTTCTGGATAGGTATTTTCCGGAGGATGTCCGAGGTAAGAAAGAGATTGAATTCTTGGAGTTGAAGCAGGGAGATATGTCCGTAACTGAGTATGCTGCCAAGTTTGTGGAGCTGGCTAAGTTCTATCCTCACTACACTCCTGATACTGCTGAGTTTTCAAAATGTATCAGGTTTGAGAATGGTCTGCGTGCTGATATAAAGCGGGCCATTGGTTATCAGAAGATAAGGAATTTCTCCGAGTTGGTAAGCAGTTGTAAGATTTACGAAGAAGATACGAAAGCTCACTATAAGGTGATGAGTGAGCGTAGAGGTAAAGGACAGCAGAGTCGTCCGAAGCCGTATAGTGCCCCAGTTGACAAGGGTAAACAGAGGCTGAATGATTAGAGGAGGCCTAAGAGGAGAGATGCTCCTGCGGAGATTGTTTGCTTCAAATGTGGTGAAAAGGGCCACAAGAGTAATGTTTGTGATTGTGATGAGAAGAAGTGTTTCCGATGTGGAAAGAAGGGTCACACGATAGCTGAGTGCAAGCGTGGTGACATTGTTTGTTTCAACTGTGATGAGGAGGGTCATCTTAGTTCACAGCGTAAGAAGCCTAAGAAGATTCAGGCTAGTGGCAAGTTGTTTGCATTGACTGGTACGCAAACTAGTAATGAGGACCGACTTATCAGAGGTACTTATTTCTTTAATAGTATTCCTTTAATTGCTATTATTGATACTGGTGCTACTCATTGTTTCATTGCTATTAATTGTGTACGTAAGTTAGGTCTGGTTATGTCTGATATGAATGGAGAAATGGTTGTTGAAACTCCAGCTAAGGGTTCAGTAACTACTTCTCTTGTTTGTTTGAGTTGTCCCTTGTCTATGTTTGGTAGAGACTTTGAAGTTAATCTTGTATGTTTGCCGTTGGCGGGTATGGATGTAATCCTTGGTATGAACTGGTTGGAGTACAACCATGTCCATATTAATTGTTTTAGAAAGACGGTATATTTCTCCTCTGTCGAAGAAGAAAGCAGAGCAGAGTTTTTGTCTACTAAGCAGTTGAAGCAGTTAGAACGCGATGGGATCTTAATTTTTTCCTTGATGGCGTATTTGTCGGTGGAGAATCAAGCTGTGATTGATAGGTTGCCAGTTGTAAATGAATTTCCAGAAGTTTTTCCTAACGAGATTCCGGATGTGCCACCAGAGAGGGAGGTTGAATTTTCAATAGATCATGTTCCTGGTACGAAGCCTGTGTCGGTGGCTCCTTACCGTATGTCAGCTTCTGCATTAGCAGAGTTGAAGAAACAATTGGAAGATTTGCTTGATAAGAAGTTTGTAAGATCGAGTGTTTCACCTTGGGGAGCGCCGGTATTGTTGGTCAAGAAGAAGGATGGTAGCATGAGCTTGTGTATAGATTACCGTCAGTTGAATAAAGTGACGATAAAGAATAGGTATCCACTTCCGAGAATTATGACTTGATGGATCAATTAGTGGGTGCATGTGTGTTTAGTAAAATTGATTTGAGGTCAAGTTACCATCAGATTAAGGTGAAGGATGAAGATATGCAGAAGACGGCCTTTAGGACACGATATGGACACTATGAATATAAAGTGATGCTTTTCGGTGTTACTAATGCGCCTGGTGTGTTTATGGAGTATATGAACAAAAATTTTCATGCTTATCTGGATAAATTTGTAGTTGTGTTTATTGATGATATCTTAATTTATTCTAAGAATGAAGAAGAGCATGCAGAGCATTTAAAGATTGTGTTATAAGTGTTGAAAGAAAACAAGTTGTATGCCAAGTTGTCCGAATGTGAGTTCTGGTTAAGCGAAGTAAGTTTTCTTGGCCATATTATTTCTGGTAGTGGTATTGCTGTAGATCCATCGAAAGTTGATGTTGTGTCACAATGGGAGACTCCGAAGTCAGTCACAAAGATTAGAAGTTTTCTGGGTTTGGCTGGTTATTACCGCAGATTTATCGAAGGATTTTCGAAGTTGGCACTTCCATTGACTCAGTTGACCTGTAAAGGTAAAGCTTTTGTGTGGGATACTCAGTGTGAGAATAGTTTCAATAAGTTGAAGCAACGGTTGACGACAGCTGTAACGCTCTAGTTTTTATTTTATTATTTTTGGTTGCTTTTGAATATTTTATTTGATTTTTAGATGCTTTATGTGGATATGTGGTGTGTGATATTTGATTAAATGATTATTGTTACTATTATATGATAATTAGTGATTATTTTTGTTATTTAAGTGAAATAAGAGAAAATAATAGTTATTTGAAAATGCGGGGAGTTATTGTAAGTTATTAATAGTTATGGGAGTTAAGTGAAATATTTAGAGGGAGTTAATGAAAAAAGAAGGAGTTAAGGAAATAGAAGGTCAGTAAGAAAAACAGTTTCACGTAAAAAGAAAAGAGAACCAGTTTTGGGAGAAAAAGGGAGAACCAAGAACAAAGGGGGAATTAGCCAAGAGGATTGAATTGTTGTAGCTTGTTGTTGTTCATCTAATCAGGTAAGGGTGAGGCTAACTTTCAATTAATAATATGTATATGATTTCTGAATTTGAATTGAAAATGGTGTTCTTGGGTTAGGGTTAGAAAATTAAGAAAAGTTGCTAAATGTTGGGAATTGTGTGGTTGAATGCATGTTTCTGTGTTGTTTTGGATGTTGTGCTGTACGAATTTCATGTAATTGATGTAGAAAAGTGATGTTTAAGTCATAGAATACATGTAGGCTGTAACGCCCACTTTTGATTATTTTATTTATTTAATTATTTGAATTATTTGAGGAGTTTAGATATATTTTTATATATATTCTAAGAGATGTGGAGATTAAGATTTATGTGATTTATGTGACGTGGTGACTTATTTTATTGTTTAATAAAATAAGATTTGAAAATAAAATAAATATAGAGATGTGGGGTAGTTTTGAGATTTAGAGAGTTATGTGGGAGAAAGAGTAAATAAGATAAGATTTGTTGGGAGTATAAAAAGGGAAAATTAGGTCAAGAGTTGTCAGTACGTACGTTTTGGTGAAAAAGGGAGAAAAACCAGAGAAGAGAGAAGAGACCAATGAGAGCTGCGATTTCTGCAATTTTAAGGTAAGGGTGAGCCTAGCATTACAATTCTATTAAACCTGTAATTCTTGTATTATAATTAACAAGAGTAGGAATGATTTGTGAGGAATTGGGAATTAGGTTAAAAGTGGAGAATTATTGATCTGATGATGTAAAGTTGTAGAATTGGTGTAGAAATTGCGTGCAGAACCTAGAATAACTATAGGGTTAATGATTCTGATCGTTTTGAGGTTTAACATGGAGAGATTAGTGACTTTTTGTGAGAATGTTGATGAACCCGTAGCTGTCTGTTCATCGCTCGCCTAGGCGAGCTAAGCAACTCGCCGTGTAACGCGCCATTTTTATTTAATTATTTTTAGTTGATGTTTGAGTATTTTTATATGATTTTATATGACTATATTTGACATATATGATTTAGATGTGATTTTATGTGAAATATATGACTTGGTATGAATTGTGTGATATTTGGTGTGATGATAATTTATTATATGATTTATGGTGTTGTGTTTTATTTAAATAAATGTTGTTTGATTATTTTATTTATTTAATAAAAAGGTAGAAAATAGTATTATTTGGTTTAAAGGGAATTAAGTATAATTATGAGGAATAAGTGGGAGTTAAGGAAATAAGAGGGGGTTATAGTTTACAATAAAAAGAAAAGGAGAGTCAGAAAGAGTTTTACGTACAATTGAAAAAAAGAGAGAAAGTGAGTTTTGAGAGAAGAAGAGGAGAAAACCTAGAACCAAGAGAAGAGGCTAGAAGAAGAGAGAAGAACGCAGCTTAATTCAGGAATCATAATCTAAGGTAAGGGTGGGATTCCTTCAATAATATGTATATATAATTTTGATTGTTGATGAAATTGTGTTCTAGGTTTAGGGTTTAGAAAGTTTATGATAATTGATATGATGTGATGAATTGTGTTGTTTAATGCATGTTTCTGTGTTGTTTTGATTGTTATGTTGTATATAGAACCTGTAAACATTGTTCTCTATCAAATTTGGGATTTGGGTAGATGAAATTTGGGTTTTTGAGTGAAAAATAGAGTTTTCCCGAGAGCTACCTTTGACAGCATACCCTGTTCCATGTTGTTGCGTCTTTTGCATCAGTTTCTGTTTCGAACTAGCTTTCGGTGTAAACACGAAAGTTGTAGGTATGAATGTTATCTTTCTAATGCCGTTGGTCTGACGTTAAAATGATTTATACAACTTGAGTTATGGTCAAATTACTGAACATAGGTCACAGTGAATTTTTATGAATTTCAGCACAACTTTGTCCGAATTTGAAATGAAAACGGGTATTGATTGGTACATAATTGGTCTTAGGTGTAAACATGAAAGTTGTAGATAATTGAGTTAGATTTCTAATGGCACTAGTTTGACTCGAAAATGTTTTGTAAATCTTGAGTTATGATAAAAATAGTCCAAGTAGGTCTTCAGAAAACTTTAAGAAAACTTAGAATAACTTATACCAAGTTAGTCCAAAACCTATGGTTAGTTCCCAAACTTTAAACTTAAGTATGAGAGGTTAAATTGAAGTGTTTTATGAGTATTTAACTTATGACTTGTTTAATTAAATTTGATTTCCTTTTGAAAAATGTTTTCTTGATTTATTTAACCTTGTTTATGAAGCGAATATTATAAATGAAAGTGAAGCTATGTGAACGCATGTATATATAAATAAATATGATTATATATGCTATGTCGTTGATTTCCGTTGTTGATGCCGTTGAGTCGTGTTGTCTAAGTTGGGGAGTGTGTCATAAATATATTAGGCACAGTTGTTGTTGTCGTTGTCGTCGTCGTTGTTGTTGTTGTTGGGTTGTATGCTGATATACACCATGAGTCTTCCATCACAGACGTCGTTGCTGTTGTTGTTGTTGTTGTTGTTGGGTTGTATGCTGATATACACCACGAGTCTTTCATACTCATGCATCGTTGGGGGCTCATGCCCTGGAATGTTAATCATTCAAATGTTGAGGGCTTATGCCCTGGAACGCTTTATCATTCAACTGTTGAGGGCTCATGCCCTGGGATGCTTTAACCATCCAATCGTTGAGGGCTCATGGCCTGGAATGCTTTGTCATTCAAATGGTACCACATGCATATTGCATTAGTTGTTGTCGTCAGTGCATTGTCAGAGTCGTTGTTGGTGAGTCGTCGGAGTCGTAGAGGTTGTTGGTTGAGTTGTTGGTGTTGTAGTCAATGATGTTGTTGTATTCCAATTATGAATTGATGTAGAATGTTGTTACAATTGTTGGTGCCATGTGATATAAAAATGTGCTACAGATGCCATTTGTTGAGCTGTTGTTGTTTTAATTCAAATTGATGAATTATATATATATATATATATATATATATATATATATTATTGTTGTTTGTGAATCTCACCCCTTCTGTTGGAATTGCCGCCTTGTGGGCAAGTGCAGGTAATGGAGACTTGTAGGATGTCGGCTCAAGTGTCCTAGGGCTCTGATACGTAACGGGATGGGAAACGTTGTCTTGGTTCTTTCATTCCTTTATGTATCGAATTTTTAAATAATGTTGTTGAACCTTAATTATGTTGGATATCATTTTATTGTTGAGGCCTTTGTGCCAAGATTTTGTTGAAGAAGATTTATTATGTTGAAAGAATTTTTCCGCTGCAATTATTTATGAGATTAAAGTTGTTTAAGTTAAATAGTTTTATTTTCTATTTAACAAATTTTGAAAAGTAATGTGGCATGCCCGTTTGTTGACTACTCTGATCAAATATATTATTATTACGTTGTTTTGGGAAACGGGGTGTTACACGCCGCGTCGAGTAGACCTTCATCGCTCGCGAGGTGAGCAACCCAGCTCGCCATAGCGAGTAACCTTTGATCACTCGCGAGGCGGGCAATCCCACTCGCCATAGCGAGTTGACCTGAGAGAATCTTGATTTTTAGAATGTTATTCTAAGACGTGTTTTAGATGGACCTAGGGAACTTAAAACTGACGTTTTTGGATGAAAAATGTGAAAAAGGCCGAGAGCACCCAGTATTGCTCGCTTCTAGTTCGTCCCCAACTCGCCAGAGGCGAGTAACCCCTAGTTGAGCTCGCGAGGGCGAGCAGATCAACTCGCAACGGTGAGTAGTGCGGTCTCAGACTGCCATAACTTTGCAGTGAGGGATTTGTTTTGTGTAGAACTTAGAGAGTTGGCCCTTGAGTAGTAATGGAAGATAACTATGATATAAATGATGATCTGTGATGATGCTTCGTGATAATTTGATGTCGTTGAGAATGATTTATGAATTCATATGTGTATTATGTGAACTATATGTGATGCCTACGTGATGAATTCTTGATGTTGCTATATGCCATGATTGATGAGTTGTTGCCATGTAGTTGTTTACATTTAAAACTGCATGTGTCAATCAAAGAAGTTTAAGATGTTGAGACGTAGACTTGTTTAAGTCATAAGATGTGAGTCCATGCATATTCATTTAAAAGCGACGATGGAGCTTTTGCTCAAAGCGACGATGGAGCTTTTGCTCAAAGCGACGATGGAGTATATTAATGCTCAAAATTTGGTACCACATGCATGATGTCTAAGATGTTAGAGTTGCATAGTCGAGTTGCATTTGTCGAGTCAATTGTTTAAGAGGTTTATGATGATGCTTGTGATGTTAAATGATGTGTTGTGATGTGTTTATGTGATGATTTATTGTTAACTATAATTATTGAATTATATGTTTAATGTTATTGTTTTGTGAATCTCACCCCTTCTGCTTGAAAATGTTGCTCTTCCTATGGGTAACTTGCAGGTAACCAAGATTAGGTGCAGGCGTGTGAGGACTTTCCTCAGTTGAGTCTTAGGTGCTCTGATACGTAACGGGATGGGGAACTTTGCTTATGTTTTCTATTCCTTGCGTATTATCTTTATGATTTTCATGATTATGATTACTATTGGGAATTTTATGAGACGTTGATGAGGCCTGCGTGCCAGAGACTATTTATGATATTAAATGAATTCCGCTGCAATGTTTTGAGAAGTCTAATAACTATTTTTTTGGCGAATGAATTGTAATTCATTTCCTTTGAGATGTTTAAGAATGTGATACTCCGTTATGTGATTAACTCTGATTTATTTACAAAAAATTTTAAGTCGGGAAAACGGGGTGTTACATAGGCAGTGATTCCTGATCAATTTTTGGGTTAGGTTGATGAAGAATGGGATTTTCACTTGGAAAGTCGGTGTTTGAATGTTCTACAAACAAGTGTTTATGTGAGGTTTGGGAAATCGAATTTTGGGAGGTGGAAACTTGAATTTTTTTTCTGTAGATTATGATAGAGGTAAGTGTCAGGAGCGTGTAGGCGAAAACGACACTGGAATCCGCATAACGGTTTGATTTTTACGCGCGAAATGGTGAAACCGGAAAAGAAAAACGTAAAACCTTTGCTCCCAGCCGAGCACGGCCGTGCGTGATTTAGCACGAGCCGTGCCAACTTACTGTTTTCGTGCGTGCTGGAAGGACTTCGGTTTTCACGTTTTTCGTACTTTTTCACCCATTTCTGCTTTGAATTGGCTTTTGACGTAAACATGAAAGTTGTAGATAATTGAGTTAGATTTCTAATGGCCTTGGTTGGACTTGAAAATGATTTTTAGATTTTGAGTTATGATGAAAATAGTCCAAGTGGGTCTCTAGAAAACTTTAAGAAAACTTAACATAACTAGTCCCAAGTTAGTCCAAAAACTTATGGTTGGTTTCCCAACTTCAAACTTAAGTATTAGGGATTTAGTTGAGGTGTTTTATGAGTATTTGGCTTATGTCTTATTGATCAAACTTGATCTGCTTTTGAAGAATGTTTTGGAATTTGATATGAATGTAATTGATTAACGTATAAGTTGCTAAGGTTGTCTTTGTTGTTAACGTTTTTATTACTATCATCCAAGTTGCTAAGTCGTTGATTGTCTAAGTTGTGGAGTGTGTCATAAATAATTTAGGCACAGTTGTTGTTGTCGTTGTAACACCCCGTTTTCCCAACGTAAAAATTTCGTAAATTAAATCAGAGTTTTCACATAAACGGAGTATCACTTTCTTAAAACATCTCAAAGGAATTGAATAACAATTCATTCATCATAAAAATAGTTATTAAACTTCTCAAAACATTGCAGCGGAATCTTAAAAGTCTTGGCACGCAGGCCTCTTCATAACATTTCAAAAGTTCATCTAAAATTAGTCTTTATAAAATTATAATTGACATGCAAGGAACAGAAAAGCATTTGAAGAGATTCCCCATCCCGTTACATATCAGAGCACCTAAGACACAGTGAGGAATGCCTCACACGACTACACCTAATCTTGGTTACCTGCACTTGCCCACAAGGCGGCAATTCCAACAGAAGGGGTGAGATTCACAAACAATATAATAAACAGATAATTCAACAATTAAGTTTAACAACAATTAACATATAAGCACGTCTCAAATATTTATTTCATAACATCTTAAGCAACATCAAGAATATCATCACTAAACATCTTAAACATCATCAAAGAATCGTCCTCACAAAACATCTTAATCATCATCAAAAAAACATCATCACAAAGCATCTTAGACATCATCAAAGAACATCATCACAAAACATCTTAAACATCATCAAATACACTTAACAACTCGTAGATATCATCATGTAATCATCATCACTAATAAATTTAAAACAACTCAATGTAATCATCATCTCACTATAATAATCAACATCGTAAACAACATTGTAACATTATAATTAGTTTCATATACAACATCATAACAACATAACAATATCATAATCAATATCTTAAACAACATAGCAACATAACAATATCATAATCAATATAGCAACATCTTAGTCAACGTCATATAATTCACATCATAAACATCGTATAATCTTCATAGGTACTTTTTTAACAACACATGGGTAGAAAACAACTCGACAACTCATAGAGGATAATTCATCAACAACTTAACAACTCATGGATGATAATTCATCAACAACGACTTTGACTCGACAAATGCGACAATGCAACTTAGACACTTATATGCATGTGGTACCAATCGTCATCATAAGTATTAATATACTTTAATCGTGCGGAGAACAAAACTCCTAATAATCGTGCGGAGGACAAAGCTCATAATAATCGTGCGGAGGACAAAGCTCCTATCATGGTGAGGACAAAGCTCAATGAATGCTAATGCATGGACTCTATCAACAAGACACCTTAATCAACTTATCACTTATACATCCAATAATTTGGATTTCATCATCAACTTATTCATACTCATGCAACTTAGTTAAATAACAATTGCAGCATAATCAAATCACATCAAGCTTAATAACAATTCATTTCAACAACATCTTGATCATTCAATAATATTTCGAGTAATGCATTTAATCATTAAATCACATTACAAACAACCTAGCAGTTCATAACAGCAACAGAAACAACACAAGCAATTCACAATCATTATCAACAACATCAAATCATCACATTAACTTTATAAGTATAGCACATTATGCACTCATCATTCATAATTCATAAGCAATAACATTCTTCAAAAGTAATCAAGTATGATTAAATAAGACATAAGCCAAATACTCATAAAACACCTCAACTAAATCCCTAATACCTAAGTTTGAAGTTTGGAAACCAACTCTAAGTCTTTGGACTAACTTGAGATTAGTTATGCTAAGTTTTCTTAAAGTCTTCTCAAGACCTACTTGGACTATTTTCATCATAACTCAAAATCTACAAATAATTTTCTAGTCACTCCAGAGCCATTTGAAAGCTAACTCAATTACCTACAACTTTCGTGTTTACACCAAGACCCATTTCGGAACAGAAATGTATGAAAAAGACACAAGAACGTGAAACAGAAAATGCTGTTTTTTCCAAGACCTACTTGGAGTGTTTTTATCATAACTCAAGATTCACAAAACATTTTTGAGTCACTCTGAAGACATTTAAAAGCTAACTCAATTATCTACAACTTTCGTGAAGACATCAAAAACTAATTATGAACAGAAAAGTCCCAGTTTTTATTTTAGTTTTTCGGTTACAGAAAATCGAAAAGAGAACGAGCCTGTTGACCCCTTTGTAGTATTTTAATCATATCTAGAGTTCTAAAAGCTTAAATTGAGTCACTCCAAAGGCTAGTGAAAGCTAACATCTATATCTACAACTTTCATGAAGACACCTAAACCCAGTTCGGAACTTAAACTTGTCCAATTGAGACAACAAGTAACGTGTTTTGCACAGCGACAGCAAAATCGCAGTTCAGTTGCGGTTTCGCCTTGGGGAAACCTTTTCTACTCCGTTTTCGATCCAATACCCTCAAAACATGACCTTAAACATCACCCTATGATTATCCTATCATTAGAACATTAATTATTCATTAACCTACTAGATTATCCACTCTTTTTAAGACTAGAAACTCAATTCGAAACCTAAACTAGTTTTCATTAATTCTCACCTTTCAACTTCATCTTTTAATTCATTCACCTTAACCTAGTTCTTAATTCTCTCAAAAACTCATCCATCTCTTGTTAATCATAATTGAATTGAATTACAGTTTAATATAATGAAAGCTAGGCTCACCCTTACCTTAATTTGGTCTCCTGAATCAAGCTGCGTTCTTCTTAGGTTTTTCTTCTCTCTTTCGCGCCTCCTCTCTTTTTCTCTAGGTTTCTCCAAAAGTTATATCACGTACTAAATAATTCTAACCCTAATTCTCTTATTTATATTCTCTTACTCATCTTATCTTATTTCTACTCCTTCCCTCAAATTCTCTAAAATTATGTAACAACCCATATTTAATTAAATATATTATATTATAAATCAAATAAGATAATACTAAAAATACATAAAAGCACACATCATCAAAATATATATTATATTATATCATCATATCTTATTATTTCTAAAACAAATATATTTCTACACTAGATAATATATATATATATATATATATATATATATATATATATATATTTCTACACAAATAACAAATATATTTTCAAACCAAATAACGAATATATTTCTATAACAAATATATCTCTACATAACAAACATATTTCTATAACAAATAACACAATATATTTTTACACAAAATAACATATATATTTCTACACCAAATAACACATATATTATAATATAACATGCTACTAAAACACCAACATATAACACAAAAATAGCACACGTCACCATAAATCAAATAAATTATTTAAAAAGACTCTAAACTCAATCAAATAATTAAATAAATAAAATAGTTCAAAGCGGGCGTTACAGTCGTTGTCGTTGATGTTGTCGTTGAGTTGTATGCTGATATACACCACTGAGTCTTTCATACTCATGCATCATTGGGGGCTCATGCCCTGGAATGTTAATCATTCAACCGTTGAGGGCTCATGCCCTGGAATGCTAGTCATTCACCTGTTGAGGGCTCATGCCCTGGGATGCTTTAACCATCCAACTGTTGAGGGCTCATGCCCTGGAATGCTTGTCATTCAACGCGCGTAAAATGGTACCACATGCATATTGCATTTGTTGTTGATGTCGTTGCATTGTTGTTGTCAGAGTGAGTTGTCGTTGGGTAGTCGTTGATGTCGAGGTTGTTGTTGGTGAGTTGTCGCCACTGGTGTTGTTGTTATAATTCTAATATAAATGATGTAGTTATTGTTGATAGATGTTGATGCCATATATGTATGGACTTGATGATACTTGTTGTTGTGCTGTTGTTGTTTTTAATTCAAGTTGATGAATTATTTATATATATATTATTTTTGATTGTGAAACTCACCCCTTCTGCTTGAAAATGTTGCCCTTCGTATGGGTAACTTGCAGGTAATGAAGGCTAGTAGGTTGTTGGCTCATGTGTCTTAGGGCTCTGATACGTAACGGGATGGGAAATTCGTTGTTTTATTTCTTTCATTCCTTATGTATCAAATGTTGAACCTAGTTGTTGGATTATTAATTGTTGAATAATATTTTAATTGTTGAGGCCTTTGTGCCAAGGATTTGTTGTAGTTGAATGATGATGGTTTTAAAATAATATTTCCGCTGCAGAATTTTATAAGAATGATTTTGTTGGTATTTAAATAGTTTTATATTCTATTTAATAAATTTTGAAAAGCAGTGTGACATGCCCGCTTGTGGAATAACTCTGATTATGTTTCTTATTATTACGATGTTTTGGGATACGGGGTGTTACAATTGGTATCAGAGCAGGTTGGTCCGTCCGACCAAGTAGTAGAGTCGTGTCGAGCCTAGTAGTGTCGTGTGACATCTTTACACTGTCTTTTTTTGTCCTGATTTGTTGTTTGTTGTGTAGCGAACTGGTTGGAGTATAACCATGTTTGTATTAATTGTTTTAGTAAGACGGTGTATTTTTCTTATGCTGAAGAAGAGAGTGGAGCGGAATTCCTAACCACTAAGCAGCTGAAGCAACTAGAACGCGATGGGATCTCGATGTTTTCCTTGATGGCGTATTTGTCGGTGGAGAATCAAGCTGTGATTGATAGATTGCCGGTTGTGAATGAATTTCCAGAAGTTTTTCCTGATGAGATTCCTGATGTGCCACCAGAGAGGGAGGTTGAATTTTCAATAGACCTTGTTCCAGGAACGAAGACGGTGTCGATGGCACCTTATCGTATGTTGGCGTCCGAGTTAGCGGAATTGAAGAAACAGTTGGAAGATTTGCTTGATAAGAAGTTTGTAAGACCGAGTGTTTCACCTTGGGGAGCGCCGGTATTGTTGGTTAAGAAGAAGGATGGTAGCATGCGGTTGTGTATTGATTACCGTCAACTGAATAAAGTGACGATAAAGAACAGGTATCCACTTCCGAGAATGGATGACTTGATGGATCAGTTAGTGGGTGCAAGAGTGTTTAGTAAAATTGACTTGAGGTCAGGTTACCATCATGTCGTGCCATTTTTCGGAGATCAAGGCTATTTGATTAGCTTTTGACTCACTAATTATTTCACGACTTTTGATTGAAAAAATTTATTTAAAGGTGGGGTCCGGGGGTTGGTTATATAAAGGGAAGGTATCAGCAGCCTTTATGTTTGTAGTACTCTACGAGAACCTTTCGACTTTATTTTTATTTTTTGTGCTATAAACTTGTTTGTTTTGAAAAAAATGGAATTTTGAATGATTAAAGAAAGGAAGATCTAATTATCTACATTTTATTGATTCGGAAGGACTAGGTCCTTTGCCTACGTACCCGTGAGGGATCAGAACCTCGTAGTTCGGGGTAAAAATTCCGATTGATTTGTTTTGTGTTTTTTATTAGTTTTGAAAAAAAGGTTTTAAAGTAAAAAAAGCCAAGTGGCAAATAAGAATTTGTTTGTGTTTTTTAATATTGAAGAAAATGGACTCATGATAAAATTAAATTGATTGATGTTTGATTTTTGTTATTTGCACGTTTTTTGTTTTTTGATTAATGTCTAAATTAAAATTAAAGCTAACGGAGCGAGAAAAATAAAACGTAAGTTACTCATGGTAGCGTTGGACCACCACGAGAAACTTTTACCTAAACTACGAAAAATAAAAGGGCATGCACACACTCACGCACACATATATCCTATGCTATTACAAAAAACCTATTTATACATTCTATGGTCTGCGATAAAAATAAATAAATTACAAAATGCCTACTTACATCCTAGGTTATGTGCAAGAAACGAAAAATAAATAATTAAACTACATAAAAGCCTATATACATTCTAATAATTTAAAAATGCTTAACAATAAAATAGAACATGAAAATGCGAACTAAAATGATACAAGATGCAGCGGAATAAAACGTTATTAGAACTAAAAAAAAAATGAATGCAGGTGGGGGGTGCAACAGTGATCAGGGGTTTGCCAAATAGTAAAAGAAAAAATGGGATTGGGCTCTGGTTGGGGGGACCGGTTCGGATCCTGGGTTGGACCCAGGGGAACCAAACCGGTTTGAGGGGGTATATAATGGGTGTAAACCCTAAATTACCTCATTTTCTTTCTTTCATTCTCTCTCTTCCTCCCTCATGCTCACCAGTCTCTCTTTGTTCTCTCTCTTCCTCCGGTTGTGTTTTCCGGCGAGCCCCAAGTGAGCCGCCGTGAATTCTAGGAACCGGTGAGGGTTCCGGCGGTGGTTGGCCGTGTAACGCCCTCTCTAATTATTTGATTATTTTAATGAGTTTAGAATATACTTATATGATTTGTGTGATTTATATGATTTATTTTGATGAGTGATATTTTGATATGTTATATGTTGGTATTTATTAGTATAATATATATACTATTTGATTTAGAAATATAAATGTTATTTGTTGTAGAAATATATATGATTTGTTATAGAAATATATGTCATTTGTTATAGAAGTATAAATGATTTGTTATATATATATATATATTGGGATAGAATATTAAGATTGAGATTTAAGAGAAAAATAAGTAGGTTAAGATTTTTATAAAAAGAGAGAAAGTGAGTTTTTGAGAGAAGAAGAGGAGAAAACCTAGAACCAAGAGAAGAGGCTAGAAGAAGAGAGAAGAACGCAGCTTAATTCAGGAATCATAATCTAAGGTAAGGGTGGGATTCCTTCAATAATATGTATATATAATTTTGATTGTTGATGAAATTGTGTTCTAGGTTTAGGGTTTAGAAAGTTTATGATAATTGATATGATGTGATGAATTGTGTTGTTTAATGCATGTTTCTGTGTTGTTTTGATTGTTATGTTGTATATAGAACCTGTAAACATTGTTCTCTATCAAATTTGGGATTTGGGTAGATGAAATTTTGGTTTTTGAGTGAAAAATAGAGTTTTCCCGAGAGCTACCTTTGACAGCATACCCTGTTTCATGTTGTTGCGTCTTTTGCATCAGTTTCTGTTTCGAACTAGCTTTCGGTGTAAACACGAAAGTTGTAGGTATGAATGTTAGATTTCTAATGCCGTTGGTGTGACGTCAAAATTATTTATAGAACTTGAGTTATTGTCAAATTACTGAACGTAGGTCACAGTGAATTTTTATGAATTTCAGCACAACTTTGTCCGAATTTGAAATGAAAACTGGTATTGATTGGTACATAATTGGTCTTAGGTGTAAACATGAAAGTTGTAGATAATTGAGTTAACTTTCTAATGGCACTGGTTTGACTCGAAAATGAGTTTCAGATTTTGAGTTATGATGAAAATACTCCAAGGAGGTCTTAGTGAAATCTTATGAAAATTCAGCATAACCGTTTCTAAGTTAATCCAAAACTTATGGAATGATTCCAAAGCTCAAAACTAGAAGTACTATGAGTTCAATTAGGGTGTTTAAGAGTATTTAACCTATGTTGTGAGTCGACCCTTGGGGTAGGAATGAAGGTTGTTAATGATTATAATGAGGTTCAGAGAGGCTGAATAAGATGATTTATATTGATGATTATTATTGATGGTGACTTGCTGCAAATTATTGTTGATGTTGCCTTGCTGCAAATTATTTGATGGTGTTGCCTTGCTGATGTGATGTATTAATATCATTAAGATGCTAATGTTGTTTAAGTTGTAAGATGTTGATCCAAATTATTGGAGTCATATGAGATGTCTAAGTTGTTAAGCTGTTAAGATGTTAGGTCAATTGCATACTCATTTACGTTGGGTGAGGGCTTGATGCTCTGTAAATGTATATTTATACATAATACGTGACGGGAGAGGGCTTGATGCTCTGTGAGCCTATTTACGCTCAATATGTTGGGGGCTTGATGCCCTGGTTGGTACCACATGCATGAGGTCTAAGTGTTGCATAGTCGTGTCGTGTCGTTTGTGAAGTGATGATGTAATTGTGAAGTAATGATGTAATTTGCAAAGTGATGATGTATTCGTGATGGTGTAATTGTGACTTGTTGATGTATTTATGACGTGGTTGAAGTATTTGTGATGTTATGAGGTACTTGTGAATGTTTGAGATGTTTTCGTTATATGTGATGATTTGTTGATGTTGTGGATATTGTTGTTGTTGATTATTTATTGTTGTTGTTTCATCGATTTGATGAATTATATATTATTATTATTGAATGTGTTTCTCACCCCTTCTGCTGGAATTGCCGCCTCGTGGGCAAGTGCAGGTAACGAAGGCTAGTTAGATTGTTGGCTCTTGTGTCCTAGGCTCTGATACGTAACGGGATGGGGATTCTGCTGTTTACATTCTTCATTTCCTTATGTATCATTGATGAACTATGTTGTTAGAGATTTATTTATTATTAAATAAATTTTAGTGATGAGGCCTTTGTGCCAAAGACGTTGATGTAGCTGTTGATTATGATTTTTAAATAAATATTCCGCTGCAGATTTTATAAGATGATTTATTGAAGTTAAATAGTTTTATTTTCTATTTATGAATTTTTGAAAAGTAGTGTGACATGCCCGTATTTGTTGAACTCTGATTATATATTCTTTATTAAACGTTGTTTTGGGAAACGGGGTGTTACAGGCCGGCCGTCGCGGCGGCGCCACCACGCCGGAACCCTAAAATTTGTTTTTTCTTCTGTTTTCTTTCTATTTTGCTCTCCTACTCGTTTCTCCACCTATTACTTCCTAAATGCGGATCATTACACTTAGATCTAAGCAAATAAAATAAAGAGAAAAAAAAACCTTTGTGACTGTATCGATCTGGATTGATGTGGGCTTGAAACAGCTTTTGACTTCGTCCCTTCTCTTGCTGCTGTGCCCGTGCGTTCGTTCTGTGATACGGCTGTGCGTGCGTGTTCGTGTGTGGGTTTGTCCGCGTGCGTGCTGTTGTGTGTCCGTGTATGTTGTGTGCGGCTGTGTGTCCGTGTATGTTGGCTGTTTGTGTGACCCGTAGGACGCCGTGGGTTAGATGATGATGATTGTTGTATTTCGTATTCTGTGAATTCCGCCCCCTTCCCTTGATGTTGTTCCGCTGTTTTTATAGTACTGATTTGGGTAGGGTTTGTTATATTGGAGCAAGAATTATGGCTTCGCATTGGGACGAGCTGTGCGTGAGCTGTTGCGTGTATGTGGACATTCGGACCGTATTCGAACTTATCAGATCGTTTTGGACAATTAAAAAATAATAATAAAAAATGAAAGTGACTAAAATATAAAATTAAAATGACTAATTAAAATTAGAATTAAAATTAAAATTAAAATAAAAATTGAGGAATTAAATAAAAGATGGAAATTAAAAGATAAAATTAAAAAATGAGCGAAGAGGGCCCGACTCAGAACAAAAAAATGAGGTATTTTAAAATACCTCTCTGCCGAAATTTCGTTCGAAAAGTTGGTGATAATTCTGCGTCAAATGACACATGTTTGTGGAGTCTTAGGTCAAAAATTGGGGTATGACAGATGCCCCTATTTAAGTTTCTCCGTCCGGAGATTTGAAGATGAAATCTTTTATTCGACTGGTCGAAGAGACTTAAATACAAAGTACACCATTTTTTACCTAAGGTGCTATGAATGCTTGTGATGCAATATGAATGCAGGACGGCGAAGACATGTTGACTGGGACGATAAATCCCAATGGGATACCTGGATTTGTTGAGAAAGGGATCCGACTCCGCTAGGGGATAGTGTAGTTTTCGCTGGGGAAAATGGTGGTGTATTATTGCACTGATAGCCGTACGAAGACAAACTGAAAGAAAAAGCATGTTTACTGTTGATGTGAGAGAGTAAGGCACTATAAAGGATATGATTTTGTCCAGACACACTGGGGATGACTCTTTCGAGAAAAAAGTATTGCAAGTTATTTGCTTGACCACGAAGGTGTTCGTAGACTATTAACCTGACTCCAAGGTATTTGCAAGCTATTAACCTGGCACAAAAGGTAATTGCAGGGTATTAACCTGACACAACGGTATTTGCAGGATATTAACCTGGCACAAAAAGTAATTGCAGGGTATTAAACTAGCACAAAGGTGTTTGCAGGATATTAACCTGGCACAAAGGTATTTGCAGGATATTAACCTGACACAAAAAGTAATTGCAGGGTATTAACCTGGCACTAATGCATTTGCAGGATATTAACCTGGCACAAAGGTATTTGCAGGATATTAACCTGGCACAAAAGGTAATCGCAGGGTATTAACCTGGCACAAAGAGTAGTCGCGGGGTATTAACCTGGCCCAAAGGTGTTTGCAGGATATTAACCTGGCACAAAAAGTAATCGCAGGGTACTAACCTGGCACAAAGGTATTAAAGATGTTTGCAAGCTATTCGCTTGACACAAAAGGTATTAAGAGGTGGTCGCAAGCTATTAGCTTGGCACAAGAAAAAAAAACCAAACTGAAGGGATACAACGAAACAAGACTCTGGGTGATTAATGCAATTATGTATTAATTGATATTGTGTGCATGTTGTATATGCATGAATGTGTATATGCATGAATGTATGTATGAAACTTTTATGATTGTACGACTGTAGATGTGATAAGACTGGACCGGCGAGGCGGGAGCTGGACCGACATCGCAGTACAAACACTCGGCAAACTTCATCAGAGAGATATTATCGTGAACAAATCGGGTTATTGGTGGTATGAAACCTGGCACACGGTGGCAGCCGATGCCCCTTGGGAAGCCAGCTCATTGACGATTGAAGGTCTAGGAGAAGTCGCCATTTGTAAATGGGAGCAGAGTGTTCTTCCTTTGGCATGCTTTATCAGTCATTCTCTGTTTTTGTTTGTGGAAATCCCTAACTTTTGCCTGGACTACCCTTTCGGGTTTTCAGTCCACCGGGAGTATATTCCTTTTTGTGCCCCTAACTTTTGCCTGGACCGCCCTTTCGGGATTTCAGTCCACCGGGACGCTCTCTATTGCCTAAGCCGCCTTTTTAGGTTTTCAGCTTAGCGACCTCTTTTTTTGTATATTTTTTGTATCTCTGGATTGTGACTGCATCTCGCTTGAAGCGGAGGTCCTCCCCACAATGCTTAGCCATGTTTCTCCTCCGGAATGTAACCGTTCTCGAGGCGGATGATGATGTACGCTTCGTCTACTCATGAGTTCAAAGAGAGTGCGTTTGTTGTTCACACTTTTCAAAAGGTGTAAAAAAAAGTTTTGTACTTTGAAATTTTTTTGCTTCAAGTATTGCCATCAAAAATAGAAAAAAATTTGCGAATAGAATAAAGTGAGAGTTCCAAATAGGTGGGCACAGGCTCAAATCTGATGAATTGAGTGGTGACCTGCCAAGGGCACGGCTCCACAAATTTTGAAAAATTTGGGAAAATGGTAATTATATGGGGAAGGTACATTGAACACGATAACCGTTATCCTCCCTAACAACTTTGAATTGCCCCTGTTCCAGGTCTTTGATTTGTGGATGCTTCGAATTGGAGGTCTTCTGATGATTGGATGCCCCAAGTGAGTTGTGCCTGACAGATGCAGTTACTTTGTCTTTTGATCCTTAACTTTTGCATAGATCTCCCTTGCAGGGTTTTCAATCTATCAGGATAATTATTTTTGTTCATGTCTCTGATTTTTGCCTGGACCGCCCTTTTGGGTTTTCGGTCCACCGAGACGCTCATTTTTGTCTAAGTCGCCTTTTCAGGTTTGCGACTTATCGAGCTTTTTGATTTTTTTTGATTTTTTTTTTTTGTAAATTTTGACAAAGTATTTCTTGACTGCACCGGCACACGGGTTTGTTAACATTTGAGGTCACATGGGTCTTCATAGTTAGGCATCCACCCTACCCCTGGAGTCTGGTTGGAAAGATAGTGTATTTTTAGCACAAGGCTTCTTGAAATCAACGGGGACGATCTTTCTTGTTGGGAGTTTGTTTCAACCTCTCTTGATATAGTTGTACAAGGCCGTCATGCACTTAAACTCGGTCAAGCTTGGATTTCAACAGGACTCCTATCGACGACACCTTGACAATCTCCATGTTGCATACTGAAGGAATGGGGGCTGCCCCTGTCGGAGTATACACTTGAAGTATGACAGTAGCATCTTGTGCTAGTCTTTGTAAGTGAATGCCCCTTTCTAGACACTCTTCTTGATATTTTTGTTTTTGACTTCGACGGTTAAGATGCCCTAGTAGGCGAGAAAACCCCATCGGGAACTTCTTCATCTTCCTCTTCTTTGGACATAGGGAACTCAAAGTTGGGAGAGAGAGTACATGGTTAAAGTGTTCAACGGGTTTATTAATGCATGATTTGATTTTTGATTTTGACAAGTAAGTATAAGTTATGTTTATGCAGTTATTTCAGAATAATTAAGAATTTTTTGGTTTTTTGTATTACCATTTTTTCCAGAAAAGCACAAAATAAAATAAAATAAAGCGAAGTCGGGATCAAGACGACTTTGTATTGATGACGACAATTCGTAAAGCAAAGAAAACCCTAAACAAATTCGCTTCCGTTACGGGTGGGACGAAAGGCTTTTTTTGAAAAACAAGAAAACAACAAACAAAAATATTATTTGAACAAGAGAGTAGTAGAAGGAACATCAACAGCGACCCAAGTGCAGCTAACATTCAACATGTTGACATTAAGTACCATGATTCGGTAGTCTTGCACCATGTTGATAGATTACGCCCAACGATTAGCTTGTAGAATTGGAGTCGAACCCTCGAAAGATAAAAGGTTGGCTCGGATCAACTTCTGAACTATTTTCTTCAAAGCAAAACAGTGCTCAACATCGTGACCTGGTGCCCCTTGATGGAAGGCACAAGAGAGATCATCCCTATAACCTACTGGCCACCTTGTCGGCACCGGAAGCGGTGCCTTGGTGTAGACCAATTTCTCTTTAAGCAAAGTCGGGAGAACTCTGCATACTTTATAGGGATCAGATCAATCTGTGTCCTTGGAGCACGGTTCTGTGGATTGGATTGCTGAGGAGCCGGCTGTCGAGATTGTTGTTGAGATTGTTGAAATTGGGGTTGATAACCCAGATTTTGAACAGCATTGGCGTCAGGCATAACAACGGCAACAGGGTGATAAGCCTGATATTGTGGTTGAGGCCAACCTTTCGTCATACTCACTTCTTGGCCTTTCTCCTCGGAACTGTCAGTGGGAATACTTTCTTTGACCAAACGTCCTTCACGAACCCCCTCATCCAGACGCATACCCATTGTCATCATGTCTGCGAAGTTGGCGGGTGTCCTTGCAACCATATTCTCATAATAAAACTGATCTAGAGTCTTCAGGAAAATCTTGGTCAACTCTTTCTCTTCTAAAGGTGGACGAATTTGTGCAGCGAACTCTCTCCACCGTTGGGCATATGCTTTGAAGGATTCTTTATCATTTTGGGTCATGGCCTGCAGTTCTTCTCTATCTGGAGCCATATCCACATTGTAATTGTATTGGTTGACGAAGGCCTCGCTCAAGTCAACAAAAGTTCTGATATTAGCACTGTCTAGACCTATGTACCATGTTGAAGCGGCACCAATCAAACTATCTTGAAAGTAGTGGATGAGAAGTTGATCATTGTCTGCTTCTACAGACATCTTCCTTGCATACATTACCAGATGTTCCTTAGGGCAAGTGTTTCCTTTGTATTTCTCGAAATTGGGGACCTTGAACTTGGGTGGTATCACAACATTGGGCACTAAACAGAGATCATGAGCATTCTTGCCAAATAGTCTTTTACCATGGAGAGCTTTGACTTCCCGTTGCATTCCTTCGAACTTCTCTTCTAGGTCATCTATGCGATCATCCGCTTCTACTCTTTCTGTATGAAAGATGGGTCTATGATCTTGTTGGACAGTATGAACCACTGGAGCTGTGAAAGGCATTGTGTAACACCCCAATTTCCCATCTTAAAAATTGCTTTAAATAAATCATATTAAATCAGAGTATTTCTCAAAAGGAGTGTCACATTTCATCTTAAAAACAACTTCGATAATAATTTATCAAATTACAAAAATACTCAATTAAGCAGCGGAATTCAAATAGTCTCATCTCATAAATAGTCTTGGCTTAAAAGCCATTAAACGTCTCAAAGTATTAAAGTTCCAACATCACAAAAGTCAACATTTATTCAACCATGATACATAAAGGAATAGACTCTACAAAAGACCCCATCCCGTTACATATCAGAGCAACCCTACTTCACACATCCTCGCATCAACGCATCTAAGACTGGGTACCTGCACTTGCCCACAAGGCGGCAATTCCAGCAGAAGGGGTGAGATTCACAACAATAATATTAATATATAAATCATAAGTCAAGATTAACAAATCATATATATCCAACTCATCACATATACATTGTAGCACATCATAGCATCATCATAAACATCATCATCACAACATCATAATAACATCATATCAAGCATCAACGTCTCAAAATGTAATGCCCATTCTGATTATTTAATTATTTGATTTATTTAAGAAGTTGTTATATATTTATTAATATATTATGCGATGTTAAGTAAAGATTTAAGATGTTTTTATGCGACGTGGTGACTTATTTTATTGTTTAATAAAATAAGATTTGAAAATAAAATAAAATATTTAGTTGTGGGTTAGTTTTGGATTTTAGAGAGTTATGTGGGAGAAAGAGTAAATAAGATAAGATTTGCTGGGAGTATATAAAGGGAAACCTAGGTTAGAAACACGTACGCGTATCAGAATTTGGAAAAAGAGAGGAACGGCTGTGTGAAGGAGAAGAGTTCTAGAGCTGCGATTTTCTGCTTTGATCAGGTAAGGGTAAGCCTAGCTTATGATTATATTATTCTGTAATTCATCTAATCAAGATTAAGCAATCATAGGGCTGTTTTGAGAGAATTGAATTTAGGTTAAAAGTGAAGAAAAACCATGAATTAAGCTATGAAACTGTAGAACAGAAGTGTAGGATGAGTGCAGAACGTAGATTAACCATAATGATGATGTTTCTGAGAGTTTAGATGATTTAGATGTTGAATTTGGGACTTTTTGGGTGATTTTTCGTAGAACCCGTAGCAGTCTGTTCATCGCTCGCCTGAGGCGAGCCATGCAACTCGCCGTGGCGAGTAGACCTAGTTTACTCGCGAGGCGAGCAACCCAGCTCGCCATAGCGAGCAGTACCCTAGAGCTCGCGAGGCGAGTACTCCAACTCGCCATAGCGAGCAGGACCTTAGTACTCGCGAGGCGAGCTATCCCACTCGCCATAGCGAGTTAAGTCAGAACCCAGAACTGCGTACTGTTTGCAAACTGTTTCGCATAGAACCTCGAGAGATGACCCTTGGGTAGCTTCTGGGACCTTTAATGATGTTTATTATAATCTGTAATGATGATATACGATGATTGAGATGGTTTGTGATGATTTTATGATGCTTATATGTGATATATGAATTGAATAAGTGATGAATGCTTGAATTACATGCGATGTTTGCCATATTAATGTTATACTTATGAAGTACTTGTTGCCATGTTGCTGTCTATGTGTGTATAGTTGCTGCATGTGTCAGTCCTTGATGAATAAGATGTTCTGCGACGTTTAAGATGTTAACTTGTTTAAGTTAAAAGTGTTGAGTCTCATGCATACTCATTCTATGATGGGGGCTCATGCCCTGGAGTTTTTACTCACCAGCGACGAGGGCTTATGCCCTGGAGCTTTGCTCACCAGCGACGAAGGCTTATGCCTTGGAGTATATTTATGCTCATAGCGACGAGGGCTCATGCCCTGGATTGGTACCACATGCATATAAGACGTAGGGTTGCATAGTCAAGTGATGTTGTCGGGTCGTGTCGTCTAAGATGTTTACTAAGATGTTTATGATGTTGATTATGATGCTGCTAAATGATGTATTGTTTATGCTGATGTGCTAAATGCTAGATGTTTTATATGTGATATGAAGAATTATGTTTGGTTGTTGAATTGTGATTATTTAATTACATGTTTAATATAATTATTTGTGAATCTCACCCCTTCTGCTGGAATTGCCGCCTCGCGGGCAAGTGCAGGTAACCAAGATTAGGTGCAGACGTGTGAGGATTTCTGCAGTCGAGTCTAGGTGCTCTGATACGTAACGGGATGGGGAAACTTTGCTTATATTTTCTCTGTTCCTTGCGTATTATGCTTTTGATTTGATTATGTTATTTTACATGCTTATGTTTAACTTGAAGACTTTGATAATAAGATGATGATGAGGCCTGCGTGCCAAAGACCTTTGAGATGTTTATTTTATATGATTATTCCGCTGCGAGATTTTATGAAAATTTAATGATTATTTATTCATTAACATGAGATGTTTTAGAAATGTGATGCCCTGTTTATGTGCTTACTCTGATGCATGCTATTCTTTTTAAAGAAATTTTTATGTTGGGAAAACGGGGTGTTACAATTGGTATCAGAGCAGGTCGGTCCGTCCGGCCAAGTAGAGAGTCGAGTGACGCTGTCTTAGAGTTAGAATAGTATTATTGTATTATTCTAACTTACGTTTGTTTTGCATAGGATTAAGATGGCTGGAAGAAACGACGTTGCGATTGCTGCTGCCTTGGAAGCTGTTGCTCAAGCTGTGGGACAGCAACCAAATGCGAATGCTGGTGCTGGTGCAGAGGTCCGTATGCTGGAGACCTTCTTGAGAAACCATCCTCCTACCTTCAAGGGGAGATATGACCCGGATGGAGCCCAGACGTGGCTCAAAGAGATTGAGAGAGTATTCAGAGTAATGCAGTGCACAGAGGTGCAGAAGGTGCGTTTCGGTACGCACATGCTGGCTGAGGAGGCGGACGATTGGTGGATTAGTCTTCTACCTACCTTGGAGCAGGACGGTGCTGAGGTGACCTGGGCAGTTTTTAAGAGAGAGTTCCTCAACAGATATTTTCCTGAGGATGTTCGAGGCAAGAAAGAGATTGAGTTCCTGGAGCTAAAGCAAGGGAACATGTCTGTGACTGAATATGCTGCAAAATTTGTGGAGCTAGCTAAGTTTTATCCACACTACTCTGCTGAGACCGCCGAATTTTCTAAGTGTATTAAGTTCGAGAACGGACTGAGAGCTGATATCAAGAGGGCTATAGGGTATCAGAAGATCAGAAACTTTTCTGAGTTAGTGAGCAGCTGCAGGATTTACGAGGAGGACACGAAGGCTCATTACAAGGTGGTTAATGAGAGGAAAGGAAAGGGGCAGCAAAGTCGTCCTAAGCCCTACAGTGCCCCTGCAGATAAGGGCAAACAGCGAGTTAATGATGAGAGGAGACCTGTGAGGAAAGATGCTCCTGCTGAGGTTGTCTGCTATACTTGTGGCGTGAAAGGCCATAAGAGTAATGCTTGTCCTGGAGAGGTGAAGAGGTGTTTCCGTTGTGGCAAGAAGGGTCACACTACTGCTGATTGCAAACATGGTGATGTTGTATGTTTTAACTGCGGCGATGAGGGTCACATTGGTTCGCAATGCACTAAGCCTAAGAAGGCTCAGACTTCTGGGAGAGTTTTTGCTTTGACTGGTACGCAGACGGAGAGCGAGGATCGCTTGATCAGAGGTACTTGTTATTTTGATAGTATACCTTTAGTTGCTATTATTGATACTGGTGCCACACATTGTTTTGTTGCTCTTGATTGTGCTGCTAAGTTGAATCTTGTTGTATCTGATATGAATGGGGAGATGGTTGTCGAAACTCCAGCTAAGGGTTCGGTGACTACTTCCCTTGTGTGTTTAAGATGTCCTGTGTCTATGTTTGGTCGTGATTTTGAGATTGATTTAGTGTGTCTACCGTTGGTTGGGATGGATGTGATCTTGGGGATGAATTGGTTAGAGTACAACCATGTTCTGATTAATTGTTTTAGCAAGACGGTGCATTTTTCTTCTCCCGAGGAAGAGAGTGGCGCAGAGTTCCTATCCACTAAACAGTTGAAGCAGCTGGAACGCGATGGGATTATGATGTTTTCTCTGATGGCGTCCTTATCTATTGAGAATCAGGCGGTGATTGATAAGCTACATGTAGTATGTGATTTTCCTGAAGTTTTCCCAGATGAGATTCCTGATGTGCCTCCAGAAAGAGAAGTTGAATTTTCGATTGATCTTATTCCTGGAACGAAGCCTGTGTCTATGACGCCTTATCGTATGTCAGCTTCTGAGTTGGCTGAGCTGAAGAAGAGCATGCTGAGCATTTGAAGATCGTCTTGCAAGTGTTGAAAGAGAAGAAGCTTTTTGCTAAGTTGTCTAAGTGTGAGTTCTGGTTGAAGGAAGTAAGTTTTCTTGGTCATGTTATTTCTGGCGATGGCATTGCGGTTGATCCGTCTAAAGTTGAAGCGGTTTCGCAATGGGAGACTCCGAAGTCGGTTACTGAGATTAGAAGCTTTTTGGGTCTGGCTGGTTATTATCGAAGATTTATAGAAGGATTTTCTAAGTTGGCTCTTCCGTTAACGCAGTTGACGTGTAAAGGTAAATCTTTTGTGTGGGATGTGCATTGTGAGAACAGTTTTAATGAATTGAAGAAGCGCTTGACGACGGCTCCAGTTTTGATTTTGCCGAAGCCCGATGAACCTTTTGTGGTATATTGTGATGCGTCCAAGTTGGGTTTAGGTGGTGTACTTATGCAAGATGGTAAAGTGGTAGCTTATGCTTCAAGGCAATTGAGAATTCATGAGAAGAATTATCCGACGCATGACTTGGAGTTGGCAGCTGTGGTCTTTGTATTGAAAATATGGAGACATTACTTGTATGGTTCGAGGTTTGAGGTGTTTAGTGATCACAAGAGTTTGAAGTACTTATTTGACCAGAAGGAATTGAATATGAGGCAGCGAAGGTGGCTTGAATTGTTAAAGGATTATGACTTTGGTTTGAATTATCATCCGGGCAAAGCTAATGTGGTTGCGGATGCTTTGAGCAGGAAGACTTTGCATATGTCTGCCATGATGGTGAAGGAATTCGAGTTGTTGGAACAGTTCAGAGATTTGAGTTTGGTTTGTGAAAGAACGCCTCAAAGTGTAAAGCTAGGACTGTTGAAGATTGATAATGAGTTCTTGAAAAGTATCAAAGAGGCGCAGAAAGAAGATGTTAAGTTTGTGGACTTGTTGGTTGCTAGTAATCAGGCGGAGGATAGTGACTTTAAAGTGGATGATCAAGGAGTGTTGAGATTCCGAGGTAGAATTTGCATTCCTGATAGTGAGGAAATGAAGAAGATGATCCTTGAAGAGAGTCATAGAAGTAGCTTGAGTATTCATCCGGGAGCTACGAAGATGTATCATGATTTAAAGAAACTGTTTTGGTGGTCTGGTTTGAAACGTGACGTGGCACAGTTTGTTTATTCTTGTTTGGTTTGTCAGAAATCGAAGGTTGAGCATCAGAAACCTGCTGGTATGATGGTACCTTTAGATGTGCCAGAGTGGAAATGGGATAGTATATCCATGGATTTTGTGACGAGCTTGCCGAATACTCCTAAAGGGAATGACGCTATTTGGGTGATTGTCGATAGATTGACGAAGTCGGCTCATTTTCTACCGATTAATATTACTTTTCCTGTTGCTCAGTTGGCAGAGATTTATGTCAAGGAGATCGTGAGGTTGCATGGTGTTCCTTCGAGCATCGTATCAGATAGAGACCCGAGGTTTACTTCTAGGTTTTGGAAGAGTTTGCAAGAGGCGTTGGGTTCTCAGTTGAGGTTGAGTTCGGCTTATCATCCGCAAACAGATGGTCAGTCGGAAAGGACGATTCAGTCGTTGGAAGATTTGTTGAGAGTGTGTGTACTTGAGCAAGGAGGAACCTGGGATAGTCATCTTCCGTTGATAGAGTTCACGTACAACAACAGTTATCATTCGAGTATTGGGATGGCACCCTTTGAGGCTTTGTATGGTCGGAGATGTAGAACTCCGTTGTGTTGGTTTGAGTCAGGCGAGAATGTGATGTTAGGACCGGAGATTGTTCAACAGACTACTGAGAAAGTAAGAATGATCCAAGAGAAGATGAAAGCGTCGCAGAGTCGACAAAAGAGTTACCATGATAAGCGAAGGAAGGACCTTGAGTTCCAAGAGGGAGATCATGTATTCCTGAGAGTGACTCCTATGACCGGTGTTGGCCGTGCATTGAAGTCAAAGAAGTTAACCCCGAAGTTTATTGGTCCGTATCAGATTTCAGAGAGGATTGGGGCGGTGGCCTATCGTATTGGATTGCCACCACATTTATCGAATTTGCACGATGTGTTCCATGTGTCGCAACTGAGGAAGTATGTTCCGGATCCGTCTCATGTGATCCAGAGCGATGATGTGCAAGTTAGGGACAACCTTACGGTTGAGACCTTACCAGTGAGGATTGATGACAGAAAGACGAAGACGCTGAGGGGCAAGGAGATACCTCTCGTGAGAGTCGTTTGGTCGGGAGCGACTGGCGAAAGCTTGACGTGGGAATTGGAGAGTAAGATGCTAGAGTCGTACCCTGAGTTGTTTGCTTGAGGTAATTTTCGAGGACGAAAATCTTTTAAGTTGGGGAGAGTTGTAATGCCCATTCTGATTATTTAATTATTTGATTTATTTGAGAAGTTGTTATATATTTATTAATATATTATGCGATGTTAAGTAAAGATTTAAGATGTTTTTATGCGACGTGGTGACTTATTTTATTGTTTAATAAAATAAGATTTGAAAATAAAATAAAATATTTAGTTGTGGGTTAGTTTTGGATTTTAGAGAGTTATGTGGGAGAAAGAGTAAATAAGATAAGATTTGCTGGGAGTATATAAAGGGAAACCTAGGTTAGAAACACGTACGCGTATCAGAATTTGGAAAAAGAGAGGAACGGCTGTGTGAAGGAGAAGAGTTCTAGAGCTGCGATTTTCTGCTTTGATCAGGTAAGGGTGAGCCTAGCTTATGATTATATTATTCTGTAATTCATCTAATCAAGATTAAGCAATCATAGGGCTGTTTTGAGAGAATTGAATTTAGGTTAAAAGTGAAGAAAAACCATGAATTAAGCTATGAAACTGTAGAACAGAAGTGTAGGATGAGTGCAGAACGTAGATTAACCATAATGATGATGTTTCTGAGAGTTTAGATGATTTAGATGTTGAATTTGGGACTTTTTGGGTGATTTTTCGTAGAACCCGTAGCAGTCTGTTCATCGCTCGCCTGAGGCGAGCCATGCAACTCGCCGTGGCGAGTAGACCTAGTTTACTCGCGAGGCGAGCAACCCAGCTCGCCATAGCGAGCAGTACCCTAGAGCTCGCGAGGCGAGTACTCCAACTCGCCATAGCGAGCAGGACCTTAGTACTCGCGAGGCGAGCTATCCCACTCGCCATAGCGAGTTAAGTCAGAACCCAGAACTGCGTACTGTTTGCAAACTGTTTCGCATAGAACCTCGAGAGATGACCCTTGGGTAGCTTCTGGGACCTTTAATGATGTTTATTATAATCTGTAATGATGATATACGATGATTGAGATGGTTTGTGATGATTTTATGATGCTTATATGTGATATATGAATTGAATAAGTGATGAATGCTTGAATTACATGCGATGTTTGCCATATTAATGTTATACTTGTGAAGTACTTGTTGCCATGTTGCTGTCTATGTGTGTATAGTTGCTGCATATGTCAGTCCTTGATGAATAAGATGTTCTGCGACGTTTAAGATGTTAACTTGTTTAAGTTAAAAGTGTTGAGTCTCATGCATACTCATTCTATGATGGGGGCTCATGCCCTGGAGTTTTTACTCACCAGCGACGAGGGCTTATGCCCTGGAGCTTTGCTCACCAGCGACGAAGGCTTATGCCTTGGAGTATATTTATGCTCATAGCGACGAGGGCTCATGCCCTGGATTGGTACCACATGCATATAAGACGTAGGGTTGCATAGTCAAGTGATGTTGTCGGGTCGTGTCGTCTAAGATGTTTACTAAGATGTTTATGATGTTGATTATGATGCTGCTAAATGATGTATTGTTTATGCTGATGTGCTAAATGCTAGATGTTTTATATGTGATATGAAGAATTATGTTTGGTTGTTGAATTGTGATTATTTAATTACATGTTTAATATAATTATTTGTGAATCTCACCCCTTCTGCTGGAATTGCCGCCTCGCGGGCAAGTGCAGGTAACCAAGATTAGGTGCAGACGTGTGAGGATTTCTGCAGTCGAGTCTAGGTGCTCTGATACGTAACGGGATGGGGAAACTTTGCTTATATTTTCTCTGTTCCTTGCGTATTATGCTTTTGATTTGATTATGTTATTTTACATGCTTATGTTTAACTTGAAGACTTTGATAATAAGATGATGATGAGGCCTGCGTGCCAAAGACCTTTGAGATGTTTATTTTATATGATTATTCCGCTGCGAGATTTTATGAAAATTTAATGATTATTTATTCATTAACATGAGATGTTTTAGAAATGTGATGCCCTGTTTATGTGCTTACTCTGATGCATGCTATTCTTTTTAAAGAAATTTTTATGTTGGGAAAACGGGGTGTTACACAAAACATCATCTCATATATGTCACAATTGACTCGACTAAATGCAACACCTAACGTCTCAACATCATGCATGTGGTACCATATGATTATAGCATTAATATGCTTCACCGTCGCTTTGAGCAAATGCTCCACCGTCGCTTTGAGCATAAAGCTCCACCGTCTCATATATATATATGCAAATGCATGGACTCGTCGCTTAACAACTTATTACACCGTCTCAAAACCATCATTATATTTTCAAGACTGACACATGCAGTTAATAATAATTACATGGCAGAGCATCATCATATTAGTCATACACACTGCAACATTTATCATCATTCACTTATCATCGTACATATACATCACTTATACACATCAATATATCATTTATCGACAACTCAAGAGAAACATCAGCAATCATCTTTACAGGATTCATTAAAGGGTATAAAACCTCACTAACACTACCCAAAGGGCTCCTCTCAAAGTCCCATGCGAAACAAATCGCAAAACAACAAACAGTCCTGAACCATCTAACTCGCCACGGCGAGTACATCTGCTCGCCACAGGCGAGCGCTCACATCAGCTCACTCGCCAAAGGCGAGTTGGGGGCGAGCTGGAGGCGAGAAATACTGGGTGCTTCGGCCTTTTTGACATTTTTCACCAAAATCCTCATTTTTAAGCTCTCTAAATCCAATTTGACCAAACCAACTTCACAGGTCATCTCTATAAATATGAGGGCACTCAAAACCATCTAAAGTTTGGCAAAAATCCTAAATTTAAGGGTCAAGCTCGCCACGGCGAGCTATACTGCTCGCCTCGCGAGCAACCAAGGGTTACTCGCCACGGCGAGTGATCTGCTCGCCACAGGCGAGCGATCTCAGAACCACTACGGGTTCAGTCCAATTCACACCAAAACCTGCCAATTCTCTCCAATTAAGCTTCTAATCCATCAGCAATATCATCCTAGGGAATAATCTAGGTTCTGTAACAAGTTCCTACAGCAATGCAACACATACTCACATCAAACCCATCAAATTCATCAAACCCTAATTCTCAAAACTTCTCACAATTCTTCCCAATCTCTAAGCTAATCAAGAACAGATGATTTAACATTAAGATTACTGAAGTTAGGCTCACCCTTACCTGGAAAAAATTGCAGAATTGGAACCTAGCTTTCTCTTCTCTCTTGACCGTTCTTCTTCTCTTCTCCAAAAGTCTGTACGCGTTCTCAAAAACTTTCCTCTCTTAACCTACTTCTCTTATATACTCCCTCCCAACTTAATTAATTCTCCTTTAACCCACACAACTCTTCTTAATTATAAATATAACCCCATCTCTTAAAATTCTATCTTTTTCCACCAAATCTATTTATTTACCAAATAAATATTCATATAAACATCACTTATATTATTTTATTAAACAATAAAATAATAACACGTCACACGTCACATATACGTCACATAATCATCACAATTCATATAATATATAAACATATACCATATCATCTAATAAAATAATTAAATAATTAAAGAGGGCGTTACAACTCTCCCCCTCTTAAAGGATTTTCGTCCTCGAAAATTTACCTCGCTCAAACAACTCTGGATAGGATTCCAGCATCTTACTTTCTAGCTCCCAAGTCAAGCTTTCACCCGTCGCTCCGTCCCAAACAACTCTCACAAGAGGTATCTCATTGCCTCTCAACGTCTTTGTCTTTCGATCATCAATCCTCACGGGTAAGGTCTCAACCGTAAGGTTGTCCCTAACTTGCACATCATCGCTTTGGATCACATGAGACGGATCCGGAACATACTTCCTCAGCTGAGATACATGAAAAACATCATGTAAATTTGACAAGTGCGGTGGTAATCCAACACGATACGCCACCGGCCCAATCCTCTCTGAAATCTGATACGGTCCAATAAACCTCGGAGTCAACTTCTTCGATTTCAAAGCACGTCCAACACCCGTCATAGGAGTCACTCTCAGGAACACATGATCTCCCTCTTGGAACTCAAGGTCCTTCCCACGCTTATCATGATAACTCTTTTGTCGACTCTGCGACGCTTTCATCTTTTCTTGGATCATTCTCACCTTCTCAGTAGTCTGTTGAATGATCTCTGGTCCTAAGACCACTCTTTCACCCGACTCAAACCAGCACAACGGAGTCCTGCATCTCCGACCATACAAAGCCTCAAACGGCGCCATTCCAATACTTGAATGGTAACTGTTGTTGTACATGAACTCTATCAATGGAAGATGACTATCCCAAGTCCCTCCCTGCTCAAGTACACAAACCCTCAACAAGTCCTCCAACGACTGAATCGTCCTCTCCGACTAACCATCTGTTTGCGGATGATAAGCCGAACTCAACCTCAACTGAGATCCTAACGCCTCTTGCAAACTCTTCCAAAATCTAGAAGTAAATCTTGGATCTCTATCAGATACGATGCTCGAAGGAACACCATGCAGCTTAACTATCTCTCTAACATAAATCTCCGCCAACTGAGCCACAGGAAAAGTAATGTTGATCGGTAGAAAGTGAGCAGACTTCGTTAATCTATCAACAATTACCCAAATAGCATCATTCCCTCTAGGAGTATTGGGCAAACTCGTCACAAAATCCATGGATATACTATCCCATTTCCATTCTGGCACATCTAAAGGTACCATCATACCAGTCGGCTTCTGATGCTCAATCTTCGACTTTTGACAAACCAAGCAAGAATACACAAATTGGGCCACATCGCGTTTCAAACCAGACCACCAAAACAGCCTCTTTAAGTCATGATACATCTTTGTAGCTCCCGGGTGAATACTCAAGCTACTTCTATGGCTCTCTTCAAGAATCATCTTCTTAATCTCTTCATTGTCAGGAATGCAAATCCTCCCTCGGAATCTCAACACTCCTTGATCATCGACCTTAAAGTCACCATCCACAGTCTCATCATTAGCAATCAACAAGTCTACAAACTTGACATCTTCTTTTTGTGCCTCTTTGATATGCTTCAGGAAATCATTATCAATTCTCAACATTCCCAGTTTTATGCTCTGAGGTGTTCTTTCACACACCAAGCTCAAATCTCTAAACTGTTCCAACAACTCAAATTCTTTCACCATCAACGCGGACATATGCACAGTTTTCCTACTCAAGGCATCTGCAACTACATTTGCTTTACCAGGATGGTAATTCAAACCAAAATCATAATCCTTAAGTAATTCAAGCCACCTCCTCTGCCTCATATTCAACTCCTTCTGATCAAATAAATATCTCAAACTCTTATGATCACTGAATACTTCAAACCTTGAACCATACAAGTAATGTCTCCATATTTTCAATACGAAGACCACTGCTGCCAACTCTAAGTCATGCGTCGGGTAATTCTTCTCATGAATTCTCAATTGTCTTGAAGCATAAGCTACTACCTTACCATCTTGCATAAGCACACCTCCTAAACCCAACTTGGACGCATCACAATATACCACAAAAGGTTCATCAGACTTCGGCAAAATCAAAACTGGAGCCGTCGTCAGGCGCTTCTTCAATTCATTGAAACTATTCTCACAATGCACATCCCAAACAAACGACTTACCCTTACACGTCAACTGCGTTAACGGAAGAGCCAACTTAGAAAATCCTTCTATAAACCTCCTGTAATAACCAGCTAGTCCCAAAAAGCTTCTAATTTCCGTAACCGACTTAGGAGTCTCCCATTGCGATACCGCTTCAACTTTAGACGGGTCAACCGCAATACCTTCACCAGAAATAACATGGCCAAGAAAACTTACTTCGTTTAGCCAGAACTCACACTTAGACAATTTAGCATACAGCTTCTTCTCTTTCAGCACCTGCAATACAATCTTCAAATGCTCTGCATGCTCAGCCTCAGTCTTAGAATAGATCAGTATATCGTCAATAAAAACCACAACAAATTGATCCAGATATTCATGAAAAATTCTGTTCATATATTCCATAAACACACCAGGCGCATTAGTAACACCGAAAGGCATCACCTTATATTCATAATGACCATAACGCGTCCTAAAGGCCGTCTTCTGCATATCTTCATCCTTCACCTTAATCTGATGGTAACCTGACCTCAAGTCAATCTTGCTAAATACCTTTGCACCCACTAACTGATCCATCAAGTCGTCAATTCTCGAAAGTGGATACCTATTCTTGATCGTCACTTTGTTCAGCTGTCTGTAATAAATGCACAATCTCATACTGCCGTCTTTCTTCTTCACAAGTAACACTGGAGCTCCCCACGGTGAAACACTAGGTCTCACAAACTTCTTCTCAAGCAAGTCTTCCAACTGTTTCTTCAACTCTGCTAACTCAGAAGCAGACATACGATAAGGTGCCATCGACACCGGCTTCGTTCCAGGAACAAGGTCAATAGAGAACTCAACCTCTCTCTCTGGAGGCACATCTGGAATCTCATCAGGGAAAACTTCAGGAAATTCCTTCACAACAGGCAGCCCATCAATTACAGCTGGGTTCTCTAAAGATAACGAAGCCATCAGCGAAAACATCAACATCCCATCACGTTCTAGTTGCTTCAGCTGCTTAGTAGATAGAAACTCTGCGCCCCACTCTTCTTCGACAGAAGAAAAATGCACCGTCTTTCTAAAACAGTTGATAAGAACCCGGTTGTATTCTAGCCAGTTCATACCCAGAATCACATCCATACCACTTAAAGGTAGGCACACTAAATCCATCACAAAGTCACGGCCAAACATAGATAAAGGACAATTAACACATACGAGAGAAGTAGTCACCGAACCCTTAGCTGGAGTCTCGACAACCATCTCCCCATTCATATCAGAAACATCAAGACCCAAAGCAGAGACACAATCAAAAGCAACAAAACTGTGCGTAGCACCAGTATCAATAATAGCAACTAAAGGAGTATTATTAATATAGCAAGTACCTCTGATCAAACGATCATCATTCTCAGTCTGAGTGCCGGTCAATGCAAACACTCTCCCAGTAGTCTTAGTCTTCTTGGGTTGCTTACACTGCGAACCAATGTGTCCTTGCTCATTGCAGTTGAAACACACAACATCATCAAACTTGCAGTCACTAGTAATATGCCCTTTTTGACCACAACGGTAACACCTCTTCACCTCAACAGTACATGCATTGCTCTTATGGCCTTTCTCGCCACAAGTGTAACAAGTAATCTCAGCAGGAGCAGTCTTCTTCTGGGGCCTCCTCTCATCATTTACTCTTTGCTTCCCTTTATCTCTAGGGGCATCATAAGGTTTAGGGCGACTCTGCTGGCCCTTAGCTTTCCTATCGTTCACTACCTTGTAGTGAGCCTTAGTATCCTCCTCATATATCCGACAGCTACTCACCAATTCGGAAAAGTCACGGATCTTCTGATAACCGATAGCCCTCTTGATATCAGCGCGCAACCCGTTCTCAAACTTGATACATTTTGAAAACTCAGCCGTCTCGGGTGCATAATGCGGATAGAACTTAGCCAACTCCACAAACTTGGCCGCATACTCGGTCACCGACATGTTCCCTTGCTTAAGCTCCAGGAACTCTATCTCTTTCTTCCCACGGACATCTTCTGGGAAGTATCTATTAAGGAACTCCCTCGTGAAAATAGCCCACGTCACCACAGCTCCATCTTGCTCCAAAATAGGTAGGAGACTAACCCACCAATCATCAGCCTCCTCCGCGAGCATATGCGTGCCAAAACGCACCTTCTGCACATCATCACATTGCATGACTCTGAAGATCCTCTCTACTTCCTTGAGCCATGTTTGAGCCCCATCTGGATCATAGCGCCCCTTGAAGGTAGGCGGGTGATTCCTCAGAAAAGTCTCCAACATTCTAGTTCCGTCATTACCACCAGCGTTCTTCTGATTGCCCACAGCATTAGCCATTGCTTCCAAAGCAGCAGCAAGAGCAGCATCGTTTCTACCAGCCATCTTAGTTCTCTGGAAACAAACATAAGTCAGAATAATACAATAATACTATTCTACTCTAAGACAACGTCACTCGACTCTCTACTTGGCCGGACGGACCGACCTGCTCTGATACCAATTGTAACACCCCAATTTCCCATCTTAAAAATTGCTTTAAATAAATCATATTAAATCAGAGTATTTCTCAAAAGGAGTGTCACATTTCATCTTAAAAACAACTTCGATAATAATTTATCAAATTACAAAAATACTCAATTAAGCAGCGGAATTCAAATAGTCTCATCTCATAAATAGTCTTGGCTTAAAAGCCATTAAACGTCTCAAAGTATTAAAGTTCCAACATCACAAAAGTCAACATTTATTCAACCATGATACATAAAGGAATAGACTCTACAAAAGACCCCATCCCGTTACATATCAGAGCAACCCTACTTCACACATCCTCGCATCAACGCATCTAAGACTGGGTACCTGCACTTGCCCACAAGGCGGCAATTCCAGCAGAAGGGGTGAGATTCACAACAATAATATTAATATATAAATCATAAGTCAAGATTAACAAATCATATATATCCAACTCATCACATATACATTGTAGCACATCATAGCATCATCATAAACATCATCATCACAACATCATAATAACATCATATCAAGCATCAACGTCTCAAAACATCATCTCATATATGTCACAATTGACTCGACTAAATGCAACACCTAACGTCTCAACATCATGCATGTGGTACCATATGATTATAGCATTAATATGCTTCACCGTCGCTTTGAGCAAATGCTCCACCGTCGCTTTGAGCATAAAGCTCCACCGTCTCATATATATATATGCAAATGCATGGACTCGTCGCTTAACAACTTATTACACCGTCTCAAAACCATCATTATATTTTCAAGACTGACACATGCAGTTAATAATAATTACATGGCAGAGCATCATCATATTAGTCATACACACTGCAACATTTATCATCATTCACTTATCATCGTACACATACATCACTTATACACATCAATATATCATTTATCGACAACTCAAGAGAAACATCAGCAATCATCTTTACAGGATTCATTAAAGGGTATAAAACCTCACTAACACTACCCAAAGGGCTCCTCTCAAAGTCCCATGCGAAACAGATCGCAAAACAACAAACAGTCCTGAACCATCTAACTCGCCACGGCGAGTACATCTGCTCGCCACAGGCGAGCGCTCACATCAGCTCACTCGCCAAAGGCGAGTTGGGGGCGAGCTGGAGGCGAGAAATACTGGGTGCTTCGGCCTTTTTGACATTTTTCACCAAAATCCTCATTTTTAAGCTCTCTAAATCCAATTTGACCAAACCAACTTCACAGGTCATCTCTATAAATATGAGGGCACTCAAAACCATCTAAAGTTTGGCAAAAATCCTAAATTTAAGGGTCAAGCTCGCCACGGCGAGCTATACTGCTCGCCTCGCGAGCAACCAAGGGTTACTCGCCACGGCGAGTGATCTGCTCGCCACAGGCGAGCGATCTCAGAACCACTACGGGTTCAGTCCAATTCACACCAAAACCTGCCAATTCTCTCCAATTAAGCTTCTAATCCATCAGCAATATCATCCTAGGGAATAATCTAGGTTCTGTAACAAGTTCCTACAGCAATGCAACACATACTCACATCAAACCCATCAAATTCATCAAACCCTAATTCTCAAAACTTCTCACAATTCTTCCCAATCTCTAAGCTAATCAAGAACAGATGATTTAACATTAAGATTACTGAAGTTAGGCTCACCCTTACCTGGAAAAAATTGCAGAATTGGAACCTAGCTTTCTCTTCTCTCTTGACCGTTCTTCTTCTCTTCTCCAAAAGTCTGTACGCGTTCTCAAAAACTTTCCTCTCTTAACCTACTTCTCTTATATACTCCCTCCCAACTTAATTAATTCTCCTTTAACCCACACAACTCTTCTTAATTATAAATATAACCCCATCTCTTAAAATTCTATCTTTTTCCACCAAATCTATTTATTTACCAAATAAATATTCATATAAACATCACTTATATTATTTTATTAAACAATAAAATAATAACACGTCACACGTCACATATACGTCACATAATCATCACAATTCATATAATATATAAACATATACCATATCATCTAATAAAATAATTAAATAATTAAAGGGGGCGTTACACATTGTATCTTGAGGGAATTTTGTACCAGGTGGAGGAACAAGGACCGCATATTGGGTAGTAGGCAACGGAACCTCAGAGACATGGGAGTTTAGTACTTCACCAACACTAAAGGGTGTGCTATGGAGATAACCTTCAACCATAGTACGTTGTGGGGTACTGTCATATACTGTTGAAATAGGCGTCGGAGATGTACTTGGCTGAGCTAGAAAAGTACTGGTAGGCAGACGGACCGACGGCTGGGTTTGGGCGGCCAACAAAGTAATTACCATGGCGGTTAGTCTTTCCGACTCTCCCTTGAGTGTAGTTACCTCTTCACGGAGTCTCTGGTTTTCTTGTTCGTTCAAATCCATTCTCTTTTTCTGGTTTGCTCGAGTGTTGTAGATGCAAGTTGACTTCGGACTTTTGACCGTTGGTCAACTTTTGAAACGGGTTGACCCTTTGTGGAAAAGAGAGACTTGTGAGACTCGGATTTGAAACTATGGATGCAGTATGATGCATGATATGTTTATGTTGCAACTGGTTCCTTTTTCAAAAGTAAGAACGAAACCAAGGAAAAAGTTCTTAACAAAAACTAAGGCTTAGTTAAGATTTTTTTTGAAGTAGTGTTTTTTGGTGTTCTTTCTTACAAGGTCCATTCGTCTCTGATGTTTGCAAGAAACTTTTCTAAGCCCTTCGATATTTTGATGAAATTTTTTGAATGAATGCATGTATGCATGATTTATGCTACACAAACAGTGAAAACATGGTGAGGTTTAGTCCATAATGTTGGAGTTGAGGGATAGTACGCCGTAGAGTAGGGACTATGGTTTCATTTGTACTTGTAACAAGGGTTCTACCAAGTTCCCAAATTCCAACTACCCTTGTGAACATATCGGTGTATAGGAATGCTCCTAGTTCAATAAAACTCAAAAGGAAGTCTAGTTTGAGTGTAGTATCGCGTGACAACTAAAGTCAAGAATGCTCTTGGTTTAGCTACCGCACTACGTCCTATAAAGGCCAAGATGGGTTAAAGGTAACTAAGGTCCACGGCTTTGCAGGACACTCACTTTGAAAGTAATAACGTTGACACGAATGCTCATGACAACAAGAGTACTACCTTCCGTGAGGCCTCCACCGAGTGGGGTTATATCACATGTAAACACCGCTCAAGAATGCTCTTGGTATGTCACTATGATTGTGCCCCGTCCTATCTTATGTTTCCCTCAAATCCGGGTTAGGACTTATCTCACCACTCGCGAAGAAAGGAGAAAGAAGAAGGAAAGAAAAATGCACGTATTTCCATCTTTTATTTTTGTTTTTGTTAAGCAAATTATAGCACAAGAATTAAAATAAAGTCGAGTTAGGCTTAACCCTCGAATTAATCCCCAGTGAAGTCGTCATTTCTGTCGCGCCATTTTTCGGAGATCAAGGCTATTTGATTAGTTTTTGACTCACTAATTATTTCACGACTTTTGATTGAAAAAATTTATTTAAAGGTGGGGTCCGGGGGTTGGTTATATAAAGGGAAGGTATCAGCACCCTTTATGTTCGTAGTACTCTAAGAGAACCTTTCGACTTTATTTTTATTTTTTTGTGCTATAAACTTGCTTGTTTTGAAAAAAATGGAATTTTGAATGATTAAAGAAAGGAAGTCCCAATTATCTACATTTTATTGATTCGAAAGGACTAGGTCCTTTGCCTACGTACCCGTGAGGGATCAGAACCTCGTAGTTCGGGGTAAAAATTCCGATTGATTTGTTTTGTGTTTTTTATTAGTTTTGAAAAAAAAGGTTTTAAAGTAAAAAAAGCCAAGTGGCAAATAAGAACTTTTTGTGTTTTTTAATATTGAAGAAAATGGACTCATGATAAAATTAAATTGATTGATGTTTGATTTAAGAAAATAAAATAAAAAGACGATCACTTGATTTAGGATCAAGGTTTGTTTATGAAAATATTTTTGATTTTTGTTATTTGCATGTTTTTTGTTTTTTGATTAATGTCTAAATTAAAATTAAAGCTAACGGAGCGAGAAAAATAAAACGTAAGTTACTCATGGTAGCGTTGGACCACCACGAGAAACTTTTACCTAAACTACGAAAAATAAAAGGGCATGCACACACTCACGCACACATATATCCTACGCTATTACAAAAAACCTATTTATACATTCTATGGTATGCGATAAAAATAAATAAATTACAAAATGCCTACTTACATCCTAAGTTATGTGCAAGAAACGAAAAATAAATAATTAAACTACATAAAAGCCTATATACATTCTAATAATTTAAAAATGCTTAACAATAAAATAGAACATGCAAATGCGAACTAAAATGATACAAGATGCAGCGGAATAAAACGTAATTAGAACTAAAAAAAAAAAATGAATGCAGGTGGGGGGTGCAACAGTGATCAGGGGTGTGCCAAATAGTAAAAGAAAAAATGGGATTTGGCTCTGGTTGGGGGAACCGGTTCGGATCCTGGGTTAGACCCAGGGGAACCGAACCGGTTTGAGGGGGTATAGAATGGGTGTAAACCCTAAATTACCTCATTTTCTTTCTTTCATTCTCTCTCTTCCTCCCTCATGCTCACCGGTCTCTCTCTGTTCTCTCTCTTCCTCCGGTTGTGTTTTCCGGCGAGCCCCAAGTAAGCCGCCGTGAATTCCAGGAACCGGTGAGGGTTCCGGCGGTGGTTGGTCGGCCATCGCGGCGGCGCCACCACGCCGGAACCCTAAAATTTGTTTTTTCTTCTGTTTTCTTTCTATTTCGCTCTCCTACTCGTTTCTCCACCTATTACTTCCTAAATGCAGATCATTACACTTAGATCTAAGCAAAAAAAATAAAGAGAAAAAAAAAAAAAACCTTTGTGACTGTATCGATCTGGAATGATGTGGGCTTGAAACAGCTTTTGACTTCGTCCCTTCTCTTGTTGCTGTGCGCATGCGTTCGTTCTGTGATACGGCTGTGTGTGCGTGTTCGTGTGTGGGTTTGTCCGCGTGCGTGCTGCTGTGTGTCCGTGTATGTTGTGTGTGGCTGTGTGTCCGTGTATGTTGGCTGTTTGTGTGACCCATGGGACGCCATGGGTTAGATGCTGATGATTGTTGTAATTCGTATTCTGTGAATTCCACCCCCTTCCCTTGATGTTGTTCCGCTGTTTTTATAGTACTGATTTGGGTTAGGGTTTGTTATATTGGAGCAAGAATTATGGCTTCGCATTGGGACGAGCTGTGCGTGAGCTGTTGCGTGTATGTGGACATTCGGACCGTATTCAGACTTATCAGATCGTTTTGGACAATTAAAAAAAAATAAAAAAAAATGAAAGTGACTAAAATATAATATTAAAATGACTAATTAAAATTAGAATTAAAGTTAAAATTAAAATAAAAATTGGGGAATTAAATAAAAGATGGAAATTAAAAGATAAAATTAAAAAATGAGCGAAGAGGGCCCGACTCGGAACAAAAAATAAGGTATTTTAAAATACCTCTCTGCCGAAATTTCGTTCGAAAAGTCGGTGATTATTCTGCGTCAGATGACACGTGTTTGTGGAGTCTTAGGTCAAAAATTGGGGTATGACAGATGCCCCTATTTAAGTTTCTTCGTCCGGAGATTTGAAGATGAAATCTTTGATTCGACTGGTCGAAGAGACTTAAATACAAAGTACACCATTTTTGACCTAAGGTGCTATGGATGCTTGTGATGCAATATGAATGCAGGACGGCGAAGACATGTTGACCTAAGTTAATGCTTTTTTTTGTTTTTTTTTTATATAGCACATATGCAGAATATGCTTCAATTTTTTTCCTGCAAACCATATTTTTTTTGGTCTATCCAATGAATAGAAAGATACACTAAAGTGTTGGATCAAAAATGCATGTGCTAGTCAATAGCAACCATAATCAAAATCCACATGTACTAATTAAAATAATCCATAGAACTACAATGTTAAACGAAAGTAAATATTGTCACTGTGCACTACCAGATTAAAGTAAATGTTAGAACCAAAATGCAAATAGTACAAAAACTCAAAACAGGGCTAACACTAAGCTAAAACCCCAACTGCTACAAAAAAAAAAACCAGTCTCACTAAACCTTATACTCCCCCCACCTGCTCCAAAAACCAGTCTCGCACTAAGATGAATCCGCATGCGCATTTGCTTCAATAAGTTCCAAAATCAAATTTGCACAGCGTTCTTGAACATTTTTAACTTCATCCTTTTGAAAGGGAGTTAAATCCGCAAATATCTAAATAAATAAACGATGATAATATTAGTTTATCATATTAGCATGTAAAAATAAAATTAATTAATTTATAATATTTGTTAACAAAATCTTCTACGTACTTGCATCCATGAATCCACAATACCACTGGATACGATGTTCAACATATGTAGCATTACAAAGTATCCGCTCTCGTAACAAACAGATTGCCTTCGACTCTGAAATTGAATATCATCAAATGTGACTGATTAGTCGGTAAAATACTATTAAAAATAGAAGATATCTAATATAGAAACACCACAAAGATGATAGATGAAGTAGTAGCATGTGTAAACAACTTACGGTGGGATAAAACCATACTACTTTACTATGCTTTCTCACCCCTTGTAGCTTATTATAACCTTCCAAAGCTCTACAATAATCAATACTTAATCGTTAAACTTATATCATCACAGTACATGTACGATAAATAAATTGAATACTTACGAATCAACAATGAGTGATAAATTTTTATATGTCGGCTTCTTTCCTAACGAACATAGAAAGGTTACCTCACGCTTCTTGGGATTAATTATGAGCAACTGCCAGTGACGACTACAAGGGCATTAAACAATTAAATTATTTGTAAAATTCAGATCTCTATATTAAAAGTGATTGGATATAAAGAGAGGGAAAAAATTACTTGTTAAAGTAAGGAGCTAGGTACAAATCCTTTTTATTACGGTCCATCATGTTTTGAATGTAAGTTTGAACACTAACTTGGTCATTTTGACCAAGAGTAGTGTAATATGGATCAAGAAATCCGTACATGCCACTTTTGCCCAATTCAACACAACGATGATGTAGATACCTAAGATAGTGAAACAAAATTTCATTATAAATAAAATTAAGTAATTGAATGGTTATTAAATTTACAAACAAAATATACTTACGTGAGCCACGCTTGCAAAATAGTCAAGTGTAATTCTTTTTTACCTAAACACAAGTCCATGATATCATCCCTTGGTAGCTCAATATCAATCCACTATGATCAGCCTTAAACTTCAAAGCTTGTTCCATATACATTGCTTTCACTATTAATTTTTGACAAATAGGTTTTGACTTTTTTTGAGGAACATCAACTTTCATAGGTATATCAACATCCTAAACCATTATAATAAAACATTACACAAGTCTAAATAGTATTAAGTGTAAATAGTGATAGACACAAAGATAATAAATACCTTATTAGCGATAACTCGCAAAAGTCTTTTTGGCCATTTAATGAAAGTGTTGACAGCCTCAACAATTGTTGCCACCTTTTTTTTCTTATTCTGAATTTTTTTTTCTATTTTGTTATGGGGTTTGGGGTCATGAAGCCATTCAATTAGCAGTAACTGATATGTAAAAGTGAGTGTAATTAAAGCATGTGATTGTTTTCATTCTTCACTATATTAACACAAATGTGTGTTCTGCATCAAAGCATGATTACCAGAGTGCTAACGTTGTGGCAAAAGAAATCTAGAAAATTAATCTATAGGTATGACTCGCAAAGATATTTTACATTTAAGTCGACTCAAGCTGAATGTTTAAAACAGTCAACAGAAATGTGATAGAAAAGTGCTTCTATTACTGTCAAGATAAAAACTAATTTTTAGAATTTCTCCTATACGTAACAATTAGTTAAAAACAAAAATGATTAAATCTAAATTTGGATAAGTTTTTGTTTAAATTTGCGCTTAAATTTATTGCATGATCAAAAAAGAAAATCAACATAGTTGAATAGATTTGCTCATGGTTTAATACCTAATAAGTATCGCATCCCTATAATCCAACATTTGCAAACTTTTATTGAATTGGTCCACCTATAACTCTACACCTTATATTTCAAAAACGATTTATTTACTGTATATATTTGATTATTTTGTGGAAGCATTACAACATGTTACGTGTCATGACCTTTTAAGTTCTACCCTCCAATGAGAATGCTATTTGGTAGTATTGCTTATAATATGTAAATCACCTCCTATTGGTATTCTCTTTAGTTAGAATTTAAACTATTTTAATATATGATGATCCTGTTACAAGATTTATATAACTTCAATAATCCACAGGGTTTAATAATTGAGATGAAACTACAGGCATGGCATAAATTGCAAGTTAGATAGTACTCCTTTTTATTCAATTCCATGAATTAACACTAAATAGAAATCAATTCCAACTTTACAGGTCTAATGGAGCTACAAGTGGTTGGAGTGCCAGAGGTGGATAAGGAAAGGTATTAAATTTACTACTTTTTCTTACTTAAGTTGACCATGATCTGGCTTTTCAATTCAAATCTATCCCTCTTTCAATTTTGTTTTATAACATTGATTATCATGTATTTGTCTAGCTGTTCAAAATCTGATATCTGATATACTTATGAAGTCATATAGCTAAAATTGAGTGAGGGATAAATCAAATTTGAAATAAAGCTTTTCATCTTAAGTGATAGAGTTATAGGGTGGACTTTTTGATGGCTTGTGAGGCCTTAATAAAAAAATTGTCACTAATATAATACCCAATATAATGGGTGTGGTTCAGTTTGTTAACCATCACTGAGCTTGTTGGGGAACTTTACAGTTGGATCTCCACTCAACACATTCATGGTGACTAGTTTTAAGCTAAGACCTAAAACACCTAAGCAGAGATTAGTCTAGTTATCAATCCAAAGGACTGAAGCTAGTGGAAATAATATGTGTAGCCAATGGGGTGCCAATGGTCCTAATTATGTGCCTTCCAACCAAAAAAAAAGTGAATGATTCTAAGTATGCTTTCTCATAGGAACTTAAGTATGAATGATTCTAGAAAATGAGTTCACACTTGTGCATTGTTTTGTGCATAATCACCTTGTGGATCAAGTAGTGGACCAGCAATATTATTATCCAGAAAATTGTTTTCACTGTTCTTAATCCCAAACTTAATAGAAATCAAAACCATCAAACCCTAGAATTATCAATTTCATCAAATCAATTCAAAGGTATGACAATTTCAGCAAACCCTAATACCCAAATGATAGAATAAATTCTGAAAGAATAAAAGAATAAAAATACCTTGTGGGGGAGAGAGGGAGCGAGTGACAACAGCGGAGATTCAATGACAGTAGGAAGTGGCGGAGGTTCGATATTTGTGTGAGAGAGTGACAGAAGCGGGTGAGAAAGGCAGCGTGTGACAGCAGCGGAGGTTCCAGAGATAGTGATGACGGCGATTCAGCAAACCGGAGGGACTGAGAAGGTTCGATCGAGATTCAGAGGGAATAAGAAAGGTTGAAAGAAAGCGCTTGAGAAAGTTCAGTGAGAGAGAGAGTTGGATAAGCATTTTATGTAACTATCAATTTAATTAAATTACTTAAATTAATGTAACAAAATATAATAATTATTAAATTAATTAATATTAATAATTAGGCTTAAATGCTCTTTTGGTCCCTTAAGTATTTATTTGGTATCGCTTTGGTCCCTTAACTTAAAAAAAGATTGTTTGAGTACTTTAATTTAATTTTCGTTATATTTTTTGGTCCCTTCCGTTAGGTTTCTGTTAGGTTTAATAAAAAACGTTAAGTGTGGTACACGTGTCGTTTTGGCATTGGCTCTGGAAACGTTAAGGGACCAAAACGATACCAAAAAAATACGTAAGGGACCAAAAGAGCATTTAAGATTTTTTTTTATTTTTTATCATCCTCTTCATCTTCATCAAAACCTTCATCATATTCATCAATTAAATCCAGAAAAAAAAATCCAAAAAAACTAAAAAAAATTATTATCAAATCAGCATATCCTTCAATATTTCCTCTTCTGTGTTGAATCTCAAACTTAAAACTTCATGCTTTAAATAATCCTTTGTTGAATCTCAAACTCAAATCTTCTTCTGTTTACAACCAAGAAAAACACCGACTTTATTCACATAAAAATTATTCAAGCATCTTCATAATTGTATTTAAACTTGTTCATAATTATAATAAATTTTTATCATTTCTTTAAATCATTCCTTCTCAATTAATTCACTTCAACCCAAATCCATAACCCCTCTTTTGTTCAACCATTCCCAAATTCATCTTGATAAACAGGACATTGATTCATTTTCGAGTTCAATAACTCATCTTCAACAGTCATCATCGCCGTTTCTGGGAGGATCTAATATCCATTGTCGTTGTACCGCGAGGATCTACCATCCACTGTCGTTTTTCTAGATTCAAGGTTTTGGTGAGAGAGAAAAATGGAAATGGTTTTAGGAAACTATGAAGAATAAGATTGAAGAAATGGTGGAGTTTGATTATTGCGCTAATCACCATGCTCATCCAATTCTTCATGATTCGTTGTTCATTCCTTCACACACATCAAATTATTTAATTTCCTTTCAACAATTTAATTTAGCATCTTTTTCTGGGAATTAAAGTTGATATATGAGATTAGAGATTGAATGATTTTGGGTTCTAAATTGGTAAAGATTGAAAAAGATTTTTTTTTTTCTGGGTTGGTGTGTTGTTGATGAAGATCATGAAGAAGAGGATGGAAGGAGAAGGAAGAAGATGAATAGTACAAACCCTAACGTTTTTTTGATTTTTTTTAACAGAAGGGACCAAAACAGGTAACGGAGATAAAGATAAAGGACTCAAACAATCTTTTTTTTAGTTAAGGGACCAAAGCGATACCAAATAAATACTTAAGGGACCAAAAGAGCATTTAAGCCTAATAATTAATAAATAAATAAAAGAGGGAAAAAATGCTTAGGTCGGGTGGTCAACAAACCGACTTAAGTAAATGACTTCCTAAGTCTGTTGGTCAACCTAGTGACTTAAGGAAGTTATTCTTTTCATAATTCTATCAACCTTAAGCCGGGTAACCTTATAACCGACTTAAGGAAGTTTAAAAGAATTACAAAACTGCCACCGCGTCACTTCTTAAGACGGGTGGCAGAACGAACTGACTTAAGCACGAATCTAAAAAGTATTTTTTGTACTAGTGAGTTTTGAGTCCATTTCATACTCATACCTTGTTGAGGGCTCATGCCCTGGAATGTTCATCATTCAATTGCTGAGGGCTTATGCCCTGGAACGCCTTGTCGTTCAATTGTTGAGGGCTCATGCCTTGTGAATGCTTTAACCATTCAAATGTTGAGGGCTCATGCCCTGGAATGCCTTGTCATTCAAACGTGTTAAATGGTACCACATGCATGTGCATTGTTGCATTGTCGTTATTCGTCGTTGTGTCATTGCATAGTCGTTGTCGTCGGTTGATTTGTTGTTGTGTTGTTGTTGTTGGTTGAATTTGAAGGTGATGAATATGTTGTTAACTATGAAAAATATATATACATATTGAAATATTTGTTGATATTTAGGGTGTTAGATTCAATTGATGAATTATAATTCTATTATTATTGTTTGTGAATCTCACCCCTTCTGCTTGAAAATGTTGCCCTTCGTATGGGTAACTTGCAGGTGATCCAAAATAGTAGAAGTGGTGGCTCATGTGTCTTAGGGCTCTGATATGTAACAGGATGGGAATTAGTTGTTATATTTTCATTCCTTTATGTATCAATTTTTGAAGCATGTTGTTGGAGTTTCGTTTTGAATTAAAATGTTGAAATATTACTTATGTTGGGGCCTTTGTGCCAGGTTTATATGTTTTGGTTGTAATGTTTTAAAAGATTTTTCCGCTGCAATATTATGTTGTTGACGTTGTTGAATAAATAGTATTTTTAATCTATTTATGAAATTCTTGAAAAGCAGTGTAATGCTCCGTTTGTTGATTTACTTTGATTTTATATTAATATTACGTTGTTGGGAAAACGGGGTGTTACATTGTTGTTGTTGCATTTAAGTTGTGTCATTGCATAAACATTGTCAAGCAAAGGGGGTTGTAGCCTGTCAAGCCGAATTATGGCTTTAGCGAAGGGAGCTGTAGCTCGGTTGTTTCTTAAACGAAGGGGGCTGTAGCATGTCAAGTCGAATTACGACTTTAGCGAAGGGAGTTGTAGCTCTGTTGGTACCACATGCATAATTACGTCGTTGTTGCATTGTTGAGTTGTAGTTGTTGCATTGTTGAGTAGTTGTTGTTGCTGCATTTGTTGAGTCGTTGTTGTTGCATTGTCGAGTTGTTGTTGATGCATTATTGAATGAAGTTAAATGATGATTGTTGTTGGAATTATGTGAAATATTCTAAATGATGAATTTTTGTTGTTTTGTATTGATTAATTCTTTACATGTATTGTTGCTTATTATTATTGAATGTGAAATCTCACCCCTTCTGTTTGAATGTTGCTGTAACGCCCCATTTTTATTTAATTATTTTTAGTTGATGTTTGAGTATTTTTATATGATTTTATATGACTATATTTGACATATATGATTTAGATATGATTTTATGTGAAATATATGACTTGGTATGAATTGTGTGATATTTGGTGTGATGATAATTTATTATATGATTTATGGTGTTGTGTTTTATTTAAATAAATGTTGTTTGATTATTTTATTTATTTAATAAAAAGGTAGAAAATAGTATTATTTGGTTTAAAGGGAATTAAGTATAATTATGAGGAATAAGTGGGAGTTAAGGAAATAAGAGGGGGTTATAGTTTACAATAAAAAAGAAAAGGAGAGTCAGAAAGAGTTTTACGTACAATTGAAAAGAAAAAAAAGTGAGTTTTTGAGAGAAGAAGAGGAGAAAACCTAGAACCAAGAGAAGAGGCTAGAAGAAGAGAGAAGAACGCAGCTTAATTCAGGAGTCATAATCTAAGGGAAGGGTGTGATTCCTTCAATAATATGTATATATAATTTTGATTGTTGATGAAATTGTGTTCTAGGTTTAGGGTTTAGAAAGTTTATGATAATTGATATGATGTGATGAATTGTGTTGTTTAATGCATGTTTCTGTGTTGTTTTGATTGTTATGTTGTATATAGAACCTGTAAACATTGTTCTCTATCAAATTTGGGATTTGGGTAGATGAAATTTGAGTTTTTGAGTGAAAAATAGAGTTTTCCCGAGAGCTACCTTTGACAGCATACCCTCTTTCATGTTGTTGCGTCTTTTGCATCAGTTTCTGTTTCGAAACAGATTTTGGTGTAAACACGAAAGTTGTAGGTATGAATGTTATCTTTCTAATGTCGTTGGTCTGACGTCAAAATGATTTATAGAACTTGAGTTATGGTCAAATTACTGAACGTAGGTCACAGTGAATTTTTATGAATTTCAGCACAACTTTGTCCGAATTTGAAATGAAAACTGGTATTGATTGGTACATAATTGGTCTTAGGTGTAAGCATGAAAGTTGTAGATAATTGAGTTAGCTTTCTAATGGCACTGGTTTGACTCGAAAATGTTTTGTAAATCTCGAGTTATGATAAAAATAGTCCAAGTAGGTCTTCAGAAAATTTTAAGAAAACTTAGCTTAACTAATCCCAAGTTAGTCCAAAACTTATGGTTGGTTTCCCAACTTCAAACTTAAGTATTAGGGATTTAGTCGGAGTGTTTTATGAGTATTTGGCTTATGTTTTATTGATCAACTTGCTTTATTTTTGAAGAATGTTTTGGTTTGATATGGATGTAGTTGATTAATGTATATGTGTAACGCCCTAGTTGCTATTTATTTATTTTAGTTGATTTTTGTGTATTTTATGTGCTTTAAAATTATTTATGTTGATTTATGTGAATTATTGGTGTTTACTATTTTATTATATTTTATTATATGAAAATTAGTAATGATTTTTATTATTTAAGTAAAATAGGAGAAATAATGGTTAATTAGAATGTTGGGGGTTTAGTGAGAATTAATAGGTTTTAAGTGAGTTAAATGAAAATAAGGAGAGGTTACACTTTGTGGAAAATAGAAAATAGAAAAGTCAGTAAGGAAATAGGGAGTCAGACAACTTGTACGTATCAGTAAGAAAACAAAGAAAACAAGAGTTTTGAGGGAAGCCAAGGGAAGAGCTAGGAAGAGAGAACCTGTCCAATTGCTGTAGGAATTTGCTGAATTAAGGTAAGGGTGGGTTTACTTTTCAATTGCTAATGTATATATGTATGATTTCATGAAAATGGATTGAAAATGGTGATTGTGGTATTAGGTTTAGGAAATATGAAAAAAATGCCATTGTTGATGAATTATGTGTAATGGATGATGTTTTTATGAGATGTTTCTGTTGTTTTGTTGTGTAGTGAACCTATAAACATTGTTCTAATTCATTTTGGGTGTCTGGGGGATCAAAATTGGGTTTTTGGATGATCTAGGGCTTAGAAAATCGTAGTTGAAATTCTGCCCAGATGGACGCTCGCTCAAGCGAGCCAGCCGTCGCTCAAGCGAGCGACACCTTTTTGTGCCCAGTTCTGAATTTTGCCCGCTCGCTCAAGCGAACCATGAGCGAACCCCAAGCGAGCTAGAACCAAACTTTCGTCATTTGCGTCACTTAAGCGAAATTCCCGTCGCTTAAGCGAGAGACGCCAACTTTGCCCAGATTTTAGAAAATTGGCTGTTCGCTTAAGCGAACCGTAAGCGAGCTTCAAGCGAACCAAACTCTAACTTACATCTTTTTGTTCGCTCAAGCGAGCAGATGCTCGCTTAAGCGAGCTGGGTCCTGTGCGACCATTTTGTGCAATTTTTCAAAGTGTTCCAAACCCAAACCTAAGCTTCCTAACTTGTTCATTGGATTTATTTAGAATTGTTTAGATGGTAAAACTTGTATATGAAGATGGTTAGAATGGATTAATGTATGTTTACATGAAAATAATTATATTTTGCTAAACTTGAGTTGCTTTGATGATGTTGAGTGGTGTTATCCAGTTGGGGAGGGTGTCTTAGTTGTTAGACACAGTCGTTGATGTCCTAAGTAGTTGTTGTTGTTGTTGGTTGCATGCTGATATGCTCCATTAGATGTTGGGTTGTATGCAGATATACACCATAGAGTCATTCATACTCATATGCATTTGTTGGGGGCTTATTGCCCTGGAATGTTTATCATTCACCTGTTGGGGGCTTATTGCCCTGGAACGCTTTATCGTTCACCTGTTGGGGGCTTATTGCCCTGGGATGCTTTAACCATCCAACTGTTGGGGGCTTATTGCCCTGGAATGTTTATCATTCACCTGTTGGGGGCTTATTGCCCTGGAACGCTTTATCGTTCACCTGTTGGGGGCTTATTGCCCTGGGATGCTTTAACCATCCAACTGTTGGGGGCTTATTGCCCTGGAATGCTTAGCATTCAACGCGCGTAGTATGGTACCACATGCACAATGCATTAGTAGTTGAGGTCTTGCATAGTTGTTGTAGGTGTGAGTTGTCTTGTTGGAGTTGTTGTTGGTGAGATGTCGCCACAAGGGTTGTTGTTGTTGATGTTAATCAAAGATGAATCAAAATTATAATGTTGAGATGATATAGTTGATAATGTTGCTGCTGGTTGTTATTATTTGTTGTTGTTTTCAATTTACTTTGATGATTCATATATCTATATATTACTTTTGATTTGTGAACTCACCCCTTCTGTTGGAATTGCCGCCTTGTGGGCAAGTGCAGGTAATGAAGACTAGTGTTATGTTGGCTCTTGTGTCTAGGGCTCTGATACGTAACAAGGATGGGGAATCGTTGTCTTTCTTGCATTCCTTTATGTATCATTTCTGTTGAAGAAGATGTTGTTAAAGATTTATTTGTTGAATAATTTTACTGTTGTTGATGGCCTTTGTGCCAAGGATATGATGTAGTTGTTGAACATGATTTCAAATTAAAGATTTTCCGCTGCAGAATTTTAATATGATGAAATTTGTTGATGTTTTAAATAGTTTTTATATTCTATTTAAATAAATTTGAAAAAGTAGTGTAATGCTCTGTTGTTGTTGGATAACTCTGATTATGATTATTGTTAATATTATTATTACGTCGTTTTGGGAAACGGGGTGTTACAATATGTGCTTTCCGGAGATGTGTGATTTAAATATGTGTTATATCAAGATGTGTTGTTTGTAGATGTGTGACTTAAATATGTGCTATATAAAGATGTCATATTTAAATATGTGATATTTGACGATGATGCTATTTAAAGATGTGTATTTGTCGAGTCATCTAAAGATGTGCATTGTTGAGTCTTTACTTGTGTCGTTGCATTTGAGTCGTGTCGTTGCATAGCATAGTCAGCGATGGGGGCTTAATGCCTGACAGGTCCTCTATGACCTTAGCGATGGGGGCTTAATGCCTGACAGGTCCTCTATGACCTTAGCGATGGGGGCTTAATGCCTGACAGGTCCTATTTGACCTTAGCGATGGGGGCTTAATGCCCTGATGGTACCACATGCATAAGGTCTAAGTGTTGCATAGTCGTGTCGTGTCGTTTGTGAAGTGATGATGTAATTGTGAAGTGATGATGTAATTTGCAAAGTGATGATGTATTCGTGATGGTGTAATTGTGACTTGTTGATGTATTTATGACGTGTTGAAGTATTTGTGATGTTATGATGTACTTGTGAATGTTTGAGATGTTTTCGTTATATGTGATGATTTGTTGATGTTGTTGATATTGTTGTTGTTGATTGTTTATTGTTGTTGTATCTTGCTAAATGTCGTTGATGTTGATAACGTTGCTGTTGCTATATATATATATGTATACATACATATATGAACTTGTTGATACTTGTGGTATAATTTGTTGTTGTTTCATCGATTTGATGAATTATATATTATTATTATTGAATGTGTTTCTCACCCCTTCTGTTGGAATTGTTGCCTTGTGGGCAAGTGCAGATTTCCAAGGCTTATAGGATTTTTGGCTCAAGTGTCTAGGGCTCTGATACGTAACGGGATGGGAGTTAATTGTTGAATTTTCATTCCTGTATGTATCAATTTTGGAACTATATTGTTGGAACATTTATTTATTATTAAGAGGATTATTGAAATGATTATTTATGTTGGGGCCTTTGTGCCAAGATTTTGTTGAAGTTGATTATATTTTAAAAAAGACTTTTCTGCTGCAAAATATTACGAGATTAATTTATGTTGTTGAATAAATAGTATATTTTCTATTTATGAATTTTTGAAAAGTAGTGTAACATTCCGTTTTGTGATGAAAACTCTGATTTTACGTATATATTTTTATGCTGGGAAAACGGGGTGTTACAGTTGCCTCTACGTGGGTAACGTGCAGATAACCAGGAGTAACCGCTGATGTGAGTTGATTCCCCGTGTCGTCATACGAGTCATGCTCTGATACGAAATGGGATGGGGATATTTATATGTTTTGTTTTCCTTATTACGTATTTCTTTATAAGTTGATGTTGAACCACATTTTGAATTTGAATTTTACTACGTTGCTGATGTTGAGGCCTTAGTGCCGAATTTTTAGTAAAACGTTGAATATTTTTCGCTGCAACATTATTTTGAATTATTGAAAGCAGATGTTTAAATAAACAGTGGATTTAAACTCTATTTATATTTAATGACATTTTGAAGAACGAAATGTGACATCCTGTTTTGCGATGAACTCTGATTTATTATATGTTATTTACATGTTGGGAAAACGGGGTGTTACAAATACCGCTTTTGATCCCTGTAATATTAGCGAATTATGGTTTTAGTCCCTGTAAAAAAAAAATTAGATTATGTCTCTGTAATTTCATATTCTTCCACTTTTGGTCTCTCATTTCACCACGTCAAGAGAATCTCCATACATGGCACGTGAAATGAGGGACCAAAAGTGAAGGAATCTAAAATTACAAGGACATAATCTAAATTTTTTATTTTACAAGGACTAAAACTGGAATTCGCTAATATTACAGGGACCAAAAGTAGTATTAACCCTTATTATTATCTAAAAAATTACTCTTTCAAAAAATGTAAAGGGTTAATTAAGTTTTTAGTCCCTATAAATATACTAAATTTTGCTTTTCATCCTCATAAAAAAAAGTGACAGATTTTGGTCCATATAAAAAAATTTAGCTCGGGTTTTAGTCCCTGTTAAATTAAAATTTGTTTAATTATGCTTAAATTTCTAAATTTTTGAAAGATTTTTTACAGACATGTTCATAACATCGTAAGACACTCTTTTATAAAATCTTTTAGTTTTTTAACATGTAATGAATTAAATATGAATTTTTCTAAAAGCCAAATTTTCAAGATTATATTAATGAAAATTTGGACCTAATAATATAATTTTGAGCTACTTTTTTGCGGAGGAACTTTGTATAATGTTCTAAATAAGTATGTAAAGAATATGTTAAAAATTTAAAATTTTAAGCACAATTAAGCAAATTTTAATTTTACAAGGACTAAAAGTATGTGTTGGTCCCTGTTAAATTAAAAAAAATTAATTATAATTAAACCTTTATATTTTTAAATGATTTTTAACACACATGTTAAGAACATTATAATAATCTCTTTTATAAAAAAATAGAATTTTTAACATGTAATGAATTAAATATAATTTTTTTTAAACACCAAAAATTCAAGATAAAACTAATGAAAATTTGGACCTAATAATAAAATTTTGAGTTAACTTATTGCGGAGGAACGTTTTTTTTAATGTTTTAAACAAGTATGTAAAAAATCATTAAAAAATTTAAAATTTTAATCATAATTAAACAAATTTTAATTTAATAAGGAGTAAAACTGATTGCTGAAAATTTTTATAAGGACTAAAATCTGTCAAATTTTTATATGAGGACTAAAAACAAAATTTAATTAACCCAAATATAAAAGATTTCTCCATTTCTCATCCTCCAAAACCCTCCCTTTCCCTCTCCTCCAAAGTCCAAACTCCCAAATATATCAAGTGTTTGATATTTTTTTAGGTTTATATTCATTCCACCGCTTTACAAATATTTTCCACTAATTAAAAAAGTAGATATTCAGCATATGCTTTTTTTTTTTTTTTTAAGGAAGCAGATGATTATGTTTATGTTGAAGGGAGCTATCCAAATGACTTGGTAAGGTACAAAAATCTGTATAAGTTAGAAAAAAAGGGGTAATGTTATTTAGACGTGTTTTTTTCTACACGTGTGTCATTTAGTTAATCACGTTCTAAAATATGGTTAGTTGGACGTAGTATTGTTTTTTTTTTTCTTTAACAAGTCAAAATGGATTTATAACAATATCGCGGGTGATGCAACTCACATAAGACGTACAAAGAGGAACATCACCAAGAAATTTACAATGTCAAGTCACCGATGACAAAAGAAGAAACATCGAAAAAAACTAAAGTAATAACAAATTACACCATAACACTTATACAAATGTTAAGGGGTGTCGCCACCAATCGTGATAGCTAAAAACAAAGATGTGCATATTAGACTTTAGCCAAAGAAAAGAAAGAAAGTCAATCGGTGTAGTGTGTGGTTGATTAAATTCAGTTAAAATTGTGATTAATTAACTATATAATCTCTCAACCACAATTTTGCAATTTTTAATGTGATTTGAATGAATCATAAATCAAGCATAGTTTTGCACATGATTAACCGTATTTTACATGTGTATGGAAAATTAAATGTTCATGAAACATTTTGGTAATGAAATATTTTGAAAAAACGAGTATTATAAAATATGTTACATCGAAAAGGTATGGACATTAAAAATTAGAAAATAATGTGCAAGATTTATCAGAACATGGCAATGACAAGCATATCTGTGTCAATTATTTGATGATTTGGTCTCAACCAAAATAGAAACAACATGCATGTTGCGGCAATTAAATCATAATAATATCATATACTATCCATATGATAGGCATATCTCAGTGTCCAGATGTATATATATTTAGGTTTTTGTTTTCTTCTGAAGTCAAGCCAAATGCATGCCATTTATATTTTGATTTTTTTTGTTTGTGTGAACTAGGTTTCTTTTGAAGAATTGTGAATAATTTATCTAACTTCGACTAAAATTAATTACATGAATTATTTACTAATGATACCCACAAACTAAATTTTACCTCACTTCAAATTTATTAATGTAGTTAACTTTTATGAGATGATGAATAAACTATATACAATTTGCAAGAACAACCAAGAAAAACTGTTTTACACAAAAGCAAATATTCTATTCAAATGTAAGCGGTGGTTTAGATGCTACAAGAATACATAAAAAGTAGGAAATTGGAAAATACTCATCGATCCAAAATATACCATCCAATCACTATTATAATATTTTATATTATATATCAGATACATTGGTTATTTAATGATTCTAGCAAAAAAAATTGTTTATAATAGTGATTAGAAGGTGTAAATGTTATTTAAATGTTAAGCGTTATTTTCTTTTTTGAGAGTAAATATGAAAGTGTTATTTATATTACTCATCTTGACACCCCTCAAATAAAATTACTTTATCAAAACAATAAGTTCTTTACTGAAATCAAACCGAACCTTGCACTCGCAATTCATTTATCGAGCACTAACAACATTTTTTTTTAAAATTGTCAATGTTAATAATTAGTTGTTAGATTGATATTTTTCTTCTTTGCTCGTGTTTGAATCTGAGACCTCCAAATACCTTAATTCTTAGTTCAAACCAGTTAAGAAACAAAACAAATTTATTAATTCATGAATAGCTAGCATCAATTCATTTACATCCCTAATTCATCCTAAACCTAACTACAACCAAAAGGATGAAAAAGAAATACAAGTATAATTCAGACAACAAAGTAATAAATCATCGAAGAAAAATTAAAGTGACAATTCAGCAATCCATTTTACCAAGAATTCACATTGAAACAACCTACATAAATAACAACCTAGATATTTTTCCAAATGCTGTTGAGCCATAAAAGACTTGATTGACAAGGAATGAGGTCTTGGTGAGAAAGATCATTCTCTTTCAATATGAGCCTCAGAGGATAGAAATCAGTATAAGGAATTGTAGGTATAGCAGGTTGCTATGATAGAGAATACTGAAATGAAGAGTGAAGGAAGCAAGGTGACATTAAGAAGCCTGCTCTGACCCAAAAATCCTGCCAAGGTAATGGTAGCATCAGCAATTACTCTAGCAATTGTTCCGGCCTCGGTAGACAGAAGACCGCCATTGTAGGTTCCGCGAGAAAGCCTTGATGACATAACGCGTGAAAGCAGTGACAAGTTGACACCTAGAATCAATGATATATTGTCAAATTATGCTCTACTCCAGAAAAAAAATAATATATAATTGAAACAATTAAATCAATTCCTGACTAAAACATTTTAGCCATATCAAATTTACATCAAAAAATGAAAAAATTTAAGAGTTTACCTTCTAGTACTTCAGCAGAAACAAATAAAAGGAGACCCGAACAGATGTATTGCGGCTCAGAGTACGGAAAGATTACATGGAAGCTGAGTAGAACTCCAATGCAAACCATAATTTCTGATGTCAACAGAATTTGCCTACAACAGATAGAAAATATGAACCCTCAGTCCAATATAAAAAATAATACAATTTTCAACAATACTAAGGCTCTTAATGGTTCTTTAATTCTTTTGACAGAGTAAACATCATAATCTTTATAGGGTTTTCTTTAGAAACAAGTGAACCATGCATTTCATTAGAAACTAGTGTGGAGACGTGCCCATTTGTCCGCTCTTCTCGGTCTATAATTTATAACTTCTCAAAAAAAGAAATGGAAGTTACAAAATTTTATGCGATGATTTAGAAAAGATTACCTGTCCTCAAACATGTTGCTTATGTAGTTTCCAACAATGATGTTTACAGGAAGAACTGTCAAGCCAAGGCAAGCAAGAAAAACTGCAACTGTGCTGGTTGACCAGTTGAAGTAGTATGTTGTGACGACACTAGATTCAGATAGTAAAATCTCCATTACATATTTAAGCATGAAATATATCAATAACTGAACCTGCAGTTTTTACAAAATTTTGGTCAGGTAAAGCATTTAACTTTCCATTTCATCCAATCATCATCTTCCATTGGAACATGGTGAATTTTATATAATAAATAAATAGCACTGCAAGAAATCTTATATAACACACTGAATGGAGCAGTAATCAATTCAAAAATGATTAGAAAATTGTGTATGCAATGAAATCATTATTACTTTATAGAAGTCCAATATCATAAAAGTGAGAATGAGTTCACAAACCTTTACAGAAGGTGTAAGGAGTCGGTATGCCGATCCAATTGAATTGGCCGGAAGGCGAGATTCCTCTGGAGCTTCCTCACTATCATCAAAATCTTGGTCAATGTCTTCATCTACCTTATCATCCGAAGTAATTAATAATGGTTGTTTTAGGCCTTTTTCTAGCGCACTATTGTCTACTGCACCATTGTCTACTGCACAGGGAGAAAAAAAGATTTATTTTTTATTTGGCTATTCAACAGAATCATAGAACTCAATAAAAGGCAACCTAATGATGCTCCCATCACAGTATGATTTAGGGAAGAGCACACAGAAATCAGTAACAATGTAATAATATCTCAAATTTTATAAACAACAAAGACTAATAGAGGGGGGCCTTATCATACCACAGGTTATACAATATACGTATTTGGAGTCCATCATACAAAATGAAGGGGATATAAACCATAGGATTCAAAAACGGTGGATGAAATGGAGGATTTCTCCAAGTATTATTTCTGGTATAAAAGTAGTACTATAACTTAAAGGAAAATTTTACAACACATTTGTGATTTATACTACCATTAAAAGTATTATATATGGGTTAAATTCATTTTATTGTTCTGTTCTGGGATACACTGTTAGTACAAATGTCGTCAAATAGCGGCTATAGCATTATTACATAGCGGAATTTTAACAATCTGCTATCCGCGACTGACAACATTGTATAAAAGTAGTGTATGTGTTAAAGAACATCTTAAAATTTAGTATTAGAAGTGGTGTGGAGCATATCAAAATTGAACAGCAAACACCAATAAAGACAAAAAAAAAAAGCAAACTTTACAAAGAGATATAAACCAACAAAACATCATATTAGTCATCACAATGAATAGTCTAGAGTAGAAAGTAAATTGAATAATGAAATCAGAAATCTTGTGCAGCAACCAAAACAATATGCCTGCTATGTTACAAGGATGATGTGTTAAAAAAAAAGCTTAAGGTAGTCAAGGGCCAATTCACATACAAATCAAAAAAGTATAATTCTATAGATATGGATAGTAAAGGTCGTTGATTTAAAGTGACAACAATGACTTGCTGACTACCATTTTCAACAAAAGAAACTGTACTTTAACTTCTAACCATTCAATTGATTTAGAAGTAAATGTATTAGAGAGGTAGTCAGAGTAGTACCGAATGAAAAAGAACATCATCTAAGATGATGTAATCATACAAGGAGAAATTTAATAAAAATGTTAAACAATAGTCAACATGTAGAGGCAATAAAAGTACATACCAACATTTGACTGATTTGGTGTATGATTCTCTTCGGCAAAATGAGAAGGTTCCTGAAAAGAGATCCATAACCATACTAGATACAGCAGCCAAGCAACAGCCATAACCCACCCAGGCAAAGTATTTTGATTAAATGTAAGGTTGTAAATCTTAAAATTAGTCTGAAGTATGCCAGCTAATGCAGGACCGCATGCCATTCCAAGAGCACTTGCACTAACAAAACCGGCTGATGCTTGCATGCGGATTTTCAGTGGAACACAATCACTTATATAACGCCGGTTAACAGCTCTGGCAGAACCCAATCTGCAAAAGCAATCAAGTGTTTTCAGCAACATAAAAAAGGTCTTAAATGTGATTATAAATGTCATACACAGATCGGTGAATTAAGAACTCATATAAAGCAAAGAGCATAACTTTCATGTATCAGTAAAATAATGGTATATAAAATCTATGTACCACGGACAATTCAGATTGAAGCCGTGTCCGGTTTCTGACACGTGTCACAGTCTGACACCAACACAGTATCGATACATGTTACATTACGTCAACTTTCATTTTCTCAAATTAATAATATCAACATCAACATGTCAGTGTCGGTGTCGTGCTAGTGTCCATGTTCGTGCTTCTGAGATTAAGATTCCTGTTTTGAAACCTCTCTTTTATCCTTTTTCAAAATTCCAATTGTGATGAGCTTTTCCTTGGAGTTAATTAAATGAGGTGTCCTATTAAGGGTTACTGAAAATTATAATAAGACTAGTGATGAAGCTGAGAGAAATTTAAGATATTTAAAAGGCAAAAGGCACATTATGATAAATTATGTTCATCAAGTAATGAAAGGAAGAAAATTAAGACAATAGAATATTGCTTACCCACAAAAAAGCCGTCCCATTAAGAGAATCCATATTGAATGAACATCATATGCACATGCATAAAAGATGTTTCCGACGAAAAGAGCTACGCTACTGAATACAAGAGGCCTAAAGTATGATTTGTTCGACCATGCACTAAAATACACAGAAGAAAACACTTGTGCAACAGCCATTGCCCCAATAACAATACCGCAAACCGTTGGCGCAGCACCAAGGCTTGTAGAGTAATCATCTGCTGTAGGAACAATGATATATGTATTGATCATATACAAAAATGTATTTGCCAAGTTCAGCAGAAGAGACATAAAATGGTATCTTTCATCATCAACATGTTCCTCAGAAGGGGCAGGAAGGTCGTCTTGCATAATGAGTGCATGTTGTGCCAAAAAGTTAAGAAAGTTTGTTGAGTTGGATAACCTATCAACAGCTGCGTTTATCTTATCAACCACAGGATCCTGCATATAAAACCAAGTAAAGATGATGCATAATCAACACCAACCTTGTGCTGTTCCCTAACCAGCTAATCAAGCATGCATTAAAAGATCAAGTGTATATTTGGTTCTATTTTTAGAGGAGCTCGAATTGATTCCAAAAGTATTGAATTGATTTTGACATGTTTGGATGTTCTCGAGAAGAATTGATTTGGTATCTAGAGCTGATTCAAACTTGAAGCAAGAATTTTGAGCTTAGCCTTCTACAATTCATTTCTAGCCTCAAGTTTATTGTTCAAACTACTTTTACATACGTATTTAAACATAAATCTCTTTATATTCAACTCTGTTTTAGCCAGAATCAATTTTACTTAATCAATTAATTCAAAATCATTTTCTGTCACTGCACAACCAAACAAACACCAAGTGGAAAAGAAAATATAAAACAAGATTAGTGTTTTAAGGACAAAAGGAAATGAGAATAAAAACCTGGAGAGGAAGAGCAGGCTGATCATAAATTGATAGGTAGCTCCCTTGACGATCCTGAAGCTCGTGAAGATTTCGAGATAAGGCTCCCACAACAGCACCTATTCCCTACAAATTGCATATCCTTCAGTCAATGTTCATTCATTAAAACAAACTTTTATATTTATAATAAATATGTATTCGAGAATTTTTCGGTTTCTGAATAGAATTATGTGAAAGCCATTTTTGAACTGAATATATTACCACATGCTTGAACACTTGTTGCAGCTGGGAGTAAGGATGATTTGCACGAGTTTTGACATAGTAATCAGTGAATCTATAACCAAAGCGTTTATCAAACTTCTTCAATATCTTACGCAAGCCAACAGCATTGATCTCTACAAAATAGAGTAGGTTTAGCAGTTCTTGTCCAACTGTTCTATAAGATTCTCTTAGTTCAGTTATTTTGTTTATCTCCGGCTCCTCCTGCAAATGATTATGCATCTCTCCAAGCTTTGCTATCCTACTTGCCAAAAGCCCTTGTTGCTCCAACAGGAAAAGGACAATCTTCTCAATCTGAATTTTTACAAAAGTAAAAAATAAAAATGATTGAAACAAATATAAATTAAACGATTCACAGCAACATATAGCAAAATCAATGTAAGACGACAGCTATGATTCATTTTACTCGGATAATCACATTTACTCATATAAGCAGAATCCAATTTGAGCTCTACGATTTCATTTAGTATTTCATCATCAAGCATTCAACAAAGGAAACAGCAAAAACCTGATTATCCAACATTCGTGAGAAATCCTTGAGAACATGTCGCCGATCTAGTGTCCCTTGTTGAATTTGTTGAGCATATTGCCTTACTCGCTTCTTCATGAGTTTGTAGTTTATGTAATAGCTATCATAACAAAAAAAGTTCAAACTTATGAATCTAATGTACCATTACTTTAAGAGTAATATTCAACTCAAAAATTTTAAACCCTCAACAACACAAGAGCAAACATGATACATACCCTTGCCATTCTTGAATCTGTCTATCTTTCAACTTCTTCCCAAAGGCAACCATCTCCTCCTGCAATCGTCAAAAAATGCTTTTCTCAGTGAAAGTAAACTAAATCAATAACCAATTAAAAAGGTCTCTCAAACCAGGTAGTTGAGCTGAACAAGTGGTTAATGAGTTTCAGTTAAGGTCGAGTCAGGAGTATCCTTTTTCGAACCGTGACTAGAATTATCATTGGTCAGACTATACTTACTTCCAGAGAGAACTCCAGTTTACCATGACCCCTCTCCGGCCTCTCAAAAAATGCTTTTCTCAGTCAAAGTAAATTAAACCAATAACCAATTAAAAAGGGTCTCTCAAAAACTGGGTTTTTCAGTTAAAGTAAATTAAATCAATAACCAATTGAAAAAGGGTCTCTCAAACGAGGTGTTTGAACTCAAGTGGTTAATAAGTTTCAGTTAAGGTTTGAGTCCGGGCTAGAATAATCATTAGTCAAACTTTATTTACATCCCAGGAGAACTCCGGTTTACTATAGTCCCTTTCCGCATAAACTGGAGAATTAAGACCAATAAAAATAAAAAAGGGTCTCTCATTTTATTCATCAAAATAAAAAAAATACACTTCATAACAATTTCATTTCACAATCAACTATTTCAATCATGCACAACACAACATAACATAACATGATATTAACTAATTCATGACCAACAAACAACACTTACAAAGGTGATTGAATACTGTTGCTGTATCAAAAATTAAGCTTTTGAATTACAACACCAGCTGCAGCAACCACTTTGAACCTCCAAAATATGAATCTGCAAATATTCATAACTCAACAAGTCATTTTCATTCATAAATAACATTCATAGTCCATACAAAGCTTCACTTGGCTTTAAATTGGTCCCTCTAGATTAGTCGGTCCTCGAGTCAGATACCAGTCTCAAAATAAAACATTTATAGAACAAATTCACAAACATTAACAAAACACACATGATGTAAAAATTGAAACATATGAACCAAAAACATGAAAAGAATGAATGAATTGAAACAAAAGAAATTGAGATCGAATGAAACAGTCATGCATACCGGTGTGCTGTTGTGTCTTTCCAGCTAAGGGAACAGAAAACCACGTTTTTCTTCTTTCGGTTTGTTCTAATTTTTGTGTAGAAGCTTATTTATTATATAAACTAAATAAACAGAAAAAAGAGAAGAGAGAGAGGAACATAAGAGAATGAATCAAGATAAACAAACACCGAGCATAGCATGTGACAACAACCATTTTTTTTTTCAACAAAATGTGATAACAACCATAATCTACATCTATATCCATATAAATATAAAAGTGTACCATTATTTATTCAGTAGTGATATTTGTGCCATCCTTTGGTATAATTTTCATGACAACTTTGATTTTTTCTTTTTTGATTGGTCAAAGATAATAGAGAGAAAAAAATAAAAAAAAATGTGAGTATAAGAGAGAAAGTTGTCGAAAAATTATTAAAAAATAATTGTATAAATATCATTTCTTTTATTTATTACAAATTTTATAACAACTTTCTTTCTCTTTTTCTATTGATAAAAAAACAATAAAAAAGAGTCGGTCAAAAAATATTATTAGATTTTTTTTGTCAAATAATGTATTGGTTAGAATTTACGTAAAACTTTTTAAAATTAGATTAATGGAGTGTCCGACATTTGAACCTCAACATTTGCATATAACACTGTATTATTCCTTTCAAGTGAGCTATGCTTCCGGGTATAATTTATATTTTGTTTTTTTTTATTTTTTTGTTTACAAGTTTATGTTTTGTTTTGGTCCAACAATTTATGTTCTTTATACAACTAAATCATGATTATTTCTTTTGAATAATTGTATAAACTTTACAACTTTTTATTGGAAGTGGACACGTGTGAGCATTAGTGGTTGTACTTGCATTCAAACCTCAAGTTTCTTACACTTTGCTTTTTTATAGCTTTGTTGGTATTAGATCTTGTTTAAAATATGTAAATATTTTATTTATTAAAGTGACATTTGTGGTCACATTACAAACGTATGGAGTGAGTTTGAAGTTATAGATCTAACACCTTAAGGGTGAAATATAAATACTTATTTAAAAATGAAACCAAAAAGCGACAATAACAAGCTTATAAAATGAAATTCATTTGGGTTGGTCTAGCGGCATTGACTTGCAACTTGGAGTATGCTCCTCCTTGAGGTCTCAAGTTCGATTCCTCCAGTGTCAATTTAAGTAGGTTAGTTTAGCTTCTTAAAAAAAAAACTTATAAAATGAATATAAAGTTGTTTAGAAGAACTCGAGTTCAATTTTTTATTTAAATAATTATAGTTATATTTTATTTCCTTTTCGATAAAATTTTAGATTATTGTCCTTTTTTTTAGGAGTCGGAGAGGAGAGTAAATATAAAAATTGTTATGAAGATTCAAGATTTGTTTTTTGATGAATAAATTTAGCTAGACTTTATTTACTTCTCGATAGAATTTCAAATTATATTCCTCTTTTCTTACTAGCCAAAAAATTAACAAAAAATAAATAAAGGAATATTTATTAAGAAAGTAAAAGAAAGAGAGAAAATGTGAAATTGGTCAAAGAAAACATAAATTAAGAAAGTTGAGAAGGAAATAATTTTATTTCAATTATTATTGTTGTGGTCCAAATTAAAGAATAGGGAAAATGATTGGGAAGAAAAGGAGTGGTGGAGAAAAATACATAAAAAAATGGAGGCAGAAATATTGAAATAGATTCCGTTAGAGATTCGGCGTCTTATTAGCCGCCATTTCTTATACTCTCTCTATGAAGTGAGTTTTAATTTGACGGGACTCATCCCTTAAAAAAAAAAAATTGACGGGACTCCTTTTTTTAATAATTTACTAATGAAATACAGACACTATGCGCTCTTTTTTACTGCGCTAACACATGTGATTTGTTTATATAATTTTGATTTAAATTTTTAAATTTTTAAATATTGATATTTTGATTTATAAACAAAATATTGTCAAGACATAACAAAATTATTTATGAACTCAACATATTTTAGTTTGCCCGCATATTATAAAATAAAGATAAAATAATGATCATTTATTGTTTATTCTAATACTGGTAATTAGTAACATCATAACATAAATATATAAATGACATGTTATGTAAAAGAAACATTGCTATGATTGCAATAAAAGAATGAAAAAATATCTTTAAAAACTACATTTTTCGTAAAGTCTTCATCTTCTCCTTTTATTTTCCCTTCTTTAATGACAACTTTTGTTGAATTTACTTTTGTTGAATTTTGAGAAACTCCTCACGATAAAGCTACATTTAATTGACCATGGCTGAAACTCAAATAATCCTTAAAATTAATCGTAAACAATTTGAATCATAATCACTTAAAAACCAGCAAAGTCAAATAATCCATAAAATCAATTGACTTTGATTAGTTGTAACATGAAAGAAAAGGGAAAAAAATACTTACAGGTTAATTATGATTTCTGATGCAGAGTGCTGAGAGAGGTTGAGAAAAATTAAACAATGTGGAAACAAACTATGGACTATGAAAACTCTACTTATTAATATTTTTTGCTCACGTTTGTTAGTACTCTTTTTTTTAGAGGATTTAAAGTCCAATCTTTAACAATACTTTTTGCTCACGTTTGTTACTAATATTTTTTTGGAGGATTTAAAGTTTAATCTTTAACATTATTTTTCGCTCACATTTGTTACTAATTTTTTTTTTTTTGAGGATTTAAAATTCAATTTTAACATTATTTTTTTCTCACATTTGTTACTAATTTTTTTTAAAGGATTTAAAGTTCAATCTTTAACCTTATTTTTTACTCACGTTTGTTACGAATCTTTTTTTTAAAATATTTAAAGTCCAATATTTAACATTATTTTTTATTCATGTTTGTTACTAATTTTTTTTTAGAGGATTTAAAGTTCAATCTTTAACATTACTTTTTGCTCACGTTTGTTACTAATATTTTTTTTAGAGGATTTAAGTCCAATCTTTAACAATATTTTTTGCTCACGTTTGTTACTAATATTTTTTTTAGAGGATTTATAGTCCAATCCTCATCGGCTATTATTTTTGTTTGAAAAAAATTAAAAAAATCATAGACTCGTGAGAAATAAAGCAGGAAAAAACATAAACTTCGGATTTTTTTTTTGCATAAGTGATTATTGTTCACCTTTGATTTTCTCAAATTCTGATTCATTCATTCTTCTATCAAAAAATATGTAAAACCAAAGCTTGAATTGTAATGTTGGCGGAAAGTAAATTGCTCAAAGGATAAAACAGAAAGATATTCAATTCAGGACCTTAAAGATATTCCATTCATTGGTGCTTCATAAGTATTAATCAAGTTCTTGAGCCTTGGAACTTTCTAATTTTTTAGAGGTGATCAGATGTGATCAGAGGGTACTATGATGAATTCTGGATCGAATTGAATTCATGAGAAGAGACATAAAGAATGCAAATATAATTTTTAAACTTTTTGTGAGTTTGATCTGTGGTTAACGGTGGTAAAAGAGAGTTAACGGCGACGATTAATGACATTGATTATTAATCCACGTGATATTTTATAATTGACTATTTGTATTTAAAATTAAGGGTATTTTTAGAAAGAAAATTTCAACCCAAAAGTGTGCTGAAATGGGTAATTTCCTTATATATATATATATATATATATATATATATATATATATATATATATATATATATATATAGTACAGATACTTTCTCCAAGTTTTAATCATAAACTACATTCTATTTTTTATCTATAAGGGCTTATTTTCCCTAAAAAAAAAATGTATAAGGGCTTATTTGGATAAGGTTTATTTTGTGCTTACCGAAAACAACCTATGCAAATAATTTAGTTTTTATTTAATTATTTATAAGTTTATGAAAAATATGAAGATATAATTTTTCTTAGTAAAAATTTATAAATTAATATAAAAGCTTATTTATTTGCATAAGCTATTTTTCATAATCTCAAAAATAAGTTGATCCAAACGAGCCCTAAGTATATTGAACAACTGAGGTATTTTGTCTATATTAAAGATCAGATACATTAGTTATTTAATAAATTTAAAAAGTGTTTTTTGTTTATAATTGAGACCAGAAGGAGTATTTTTTAGATTATGGCCCACTCAGAAAAATAATATTTTTTTATAATAATTATAGGTTCATTTTGCGAGATTTTAAACAATTTTTCAACATTTTTTTTTCGGCACATCCAAATCTCCATAAAGTGGTGTGTAGTGGCCTACCCAGAATAATAAAAAAAAATAAAAATCATAGACCGATTTAGTGAGATTTGAATCAATTTTTCAACGGTTTTAGATTTCGGCGGTTCCACAAGTGATATACTTGATTTTTGTCATGTCTCAGCTTGGTTGTTAGCGATGGTTTATGGACCTTCTAACTTGTGGGGGTTTCAAACCTCCCTTATATTGTCACTCAACTAAAAATTGTTCCAATTAACGTTTGTATTATAACAAAAAAAAAACTTCATAATTTAGTGGTCCATCCAAACCTTTTTTTGGCTCTGTCACTGTCACTGTATATAGTCGGATTTACAGACTGAGTTTTGTTTAAGTAAAAAGGATCATAACATTTTATTACTTAAATGTGTTTAATACAATTGGGTATATTTGAAAACTAGCTGGTATTGTGATCGTCTTCGTGAATTAATGGATAATGTCATTTGATTGTCTCCGCAAAAATCTAACAATAGAGTTTCTATAGAAATGAGAGAATATAGATTAACAAGTGTCCTTATCTACTTGTTAAGAAGTTCAAAATAATTTTGAGAATATTATATTTTAACACATTGAAACTTTAAAAATAAACCCTTACAGAATAAAACTTATAAATTGTTTCCTGAATTCTTAGCTCAAAATCTCTATCTTAGAATCTAACCCAAAATCAATTTGCCCAAACAAAAAGTTTTATGTAGCTTCTCCAACAAGAACATCACAAAAAATCATTTTGTTTTAGGAAAAACAAAAACTTTTCATTCATCCCTAATACAAACACCAATTCCATTCTATTGTGATTAGCTAAATATGAAGCATCTATATTACATATGACTTTTTTTTATAATTGCTTACTTCATGTCACAGGATGGCTCCCATCATGAGCCAAATCTGGAGTATCACGAACGTGTTGGACAACAAGATTAAGCATTAATCACCTTATTTCATATTTTATTGTTCCTTTGCTTCCATATACTCCATAAAGTACATGCAAACGGCGCACCTTCATAAACAATTATATTTTGAAAAATATGAAAGATAATACCTGAAAATTTGCCAAACATTGCAGCTACCGGGGCATTTAAAAAAATACACGAGGTTATCCTTATCATTATCATCATATATGACACAATTTAAGGGATAATTGCACCTTTGTCTTTAAATCTCACCCTAGCAGGGATGCATTTCTGCATAACCCCTAAATTAAATTGTTAACTTTTAGATATATTTTAAGTTTTCAAATCAACTATCATGGTACATTCACTTTGAAATGGTCTAACAACTCTTATACACAAAGGCAACATGCATTATAAACATAATATTCTCAGTTTTTTTCTATACACCAAGCACTTTTATCTTCCATAGTCGAATAAAACAGAGAAGTATTAACAATTTTAGAAATAACTCCCGACAAAAATGGAGGCAATAAGAGGAGCATTCTAACTCTTGTTATCTGGATGAATGAGGTCAAACACACACAAATTAGCAATTAGCACAGAACCACCAATAAGCCAACTCTCGTTCCACACCGAAATATCCTTATGATCTGATCTCCAATCCTCCATCTACTTTTTGCTCTAAGAATAAATTTGGAGTTATAAATACTCTGCCACACATAGCTAGGTTTATGATGAAATAAGGAGTCAAGAAAGTTGCAACAGGACAATATTTGGCTTTATATATCTTTGATATAAGAAGATCATCATTCTCTATTCAGGTTTTTCCAAACATAGCCAAATTAAAAACAGATAAATTCTTAAAGCTCATACCTCCGACCTCTTTATGAATTGGAGTTTATCCTAAGAAATCCAGTGTATTCCTCTATCTCAACCACAAGATTGACCTCACTTGAAAGAGTCCATCCTTTTATAAATATCAACACAAAGAGATGATAGTAAAGTAAAGATGCTCATCAAATAAGTTGGGATAGATTGAAGCACATATTTTATTAATTAGTACCTCGCACCATGCTCCAGAAAGACTTTTATTAGTTCAAGAATTAATTTTCTTCCAAATTCGATCTTTGATGAAGCTAAGTGGACTTCTTACTTATTCTTATCATCGAATGAAGACCCAAATACTTACTTATTCCAATTTCGTTTTTGTTTGAGTATATATGTTGAACATTTTTACTACAAAGGATCTTTGACTTCTGAAAGTTAATGGCTTTCCCTGAAGTTTCTTCATAGGTATTGAGAATATTCTTCATTCTTAGAGTGTCATTTAAGTTACCACTAAAAAATAAGATGTAAAATACAAGTCCAATCAATTATATGAGCATCATTGCAAACCTTCGCCACATGAGTATCAACACTTGATTAAGCTTTTTTGATTAAGGAATTAAGTCCTTCATCACAAACAATAAACAAATATAGAGATGGTGGATCTCCCTGACTTAGTCCTCTAGCTAGAGTGATATGCTCGGGAACATTAATCAATTGTTTCCACACACAACATAATCAACTTAATCCACATTTTGCAAGAATCTCATTTTGACCATTATGCCACGTAAATATTTCCAATCAATTATATCATAAGCTTTGTTAATGTCCATCTTCAGAGCCATATCACTTAACTTTCTTTTCACTAAGGATTTCATATAGTGCACTATCTAAATTGCTACCATTTCAATATCCAAAATCAGACTTATTTTTAGAGAAACACTTTTCAAAAATTATTTTCTGATGGTTTGTAAGAAATTTTGCCACAAATTTATAGTAAACAATGCAAAGCAATATCGGATGCCAATCTTTCATTGTAACCTGATTGTCCCCTTTTGGAATCAAAGCATTATTACTCATGTTCATAGGATAAGGAAAAACACCTGTAGCAAGCCAATCACAAATACTACTAGAAGATCTCATCACCACAAAGTGTTGGAAACCTGGATTAAACCCATCAGTGCCTAGGTATTTACCAGGTTTCATAGAAAAATTGCATGTTTGAATTCCTCAATAGTAAATGGGGCTCTAAGTATTTTATTATTATCATCAGTAGATACATTAGTCTAAATGGTATTAATAACATGCCAATTACACTAGGTTTATCATGGAAATGCTCAACTAAACAATCATGAGCCACATTGCATAACTCATCATTATTATTGTCTACACCAAAGGAGTTAACATTGTGTGCATCTACTTGACTACGAATTCTATCAAATTTCTTTATGCATTTAACAATTTCCCGCCAAGGTGATGAAAATGATTCTTACTCTGGTCAGTAGGATCTAATGCATAAGCATCCAATTTATTAATACTTAGTTGATCCTCATAAGTAACCCATTTTTTGCAAACAAAGTTACCAAACAAGGATCGACAAGCCAACCATTCTAAAACTTGAAGCGGGAATGCAGTCTCCAATTGCATGGTATTAGATCACATACTAGAAAATAGGACAGTGATCGAACACATTTGACAATAAGTTCTCCACCATAACATTAGGAAAGACATTATACCAACTATCGTATGTCAAAGAACAATCAAATTTTTCTTCAAAAACTCTGATTGTACCTAAGCTCTTGAACCATGTAAATGAATAACCCTCCATATGAATATCAACAAGATTGACATTCATAGATGTTGCCTGAAATCCATTGACAAGATACAAAGATCTCTCTCAATCCTACATTTCTTCTCAATAGGTAACAAGATATCAATGAAGTTTTCAGAAATACACCACAAATTGATTTGATAGGAAGAATGTGTAAAAAACAAACATATGATCGATGTATAAATATTAAATACAAATTTTTAATATAATTTCATTTTAGAAAAATTTACAAAACAAAATCATTTCATTCATTTCATTATTACTATTCAATGACTTTTTACTTTTGAGTAAATTACACTCCCCTCCCCTCAAAGATGCTTGAAATACACTCCCCTCCCCTCTTATGTTAAAATATACAATTTCCTCCCTTGAAAAATAAAACTTACACTCCCCTCCCTTATAAGATGCTTGAATTACAACCCCCTCCCTTGATAATTAAATATGCACTACACTTTAATCTATTTTAACATAAATAAATATTTTTATGATATATATTAATTTTAAACCACCCTTTAAGAAAAATTAATTCATTTCTTTATAATTTAAATGTTAATGATAATTAAATTTAAATATTTTGCTATTGATTTTATAATTTAGAGTTTAAAATTAACTTTTAAATAACCATGGTTTATTGTCGTTAGTAATTTTTCACATATTTTAATTTTATTTTGGCTTGTTTCATATTTTATAATCGGGTTTAAAACTACATGTTAATGAAATTGTAAATAAAAAATAGCAAAAAAATATGTATTCAATTTTTTATTATGTTAAAATAGACCTGCAATACTGTTTTTTTCGAAGTGCATTAGATTATTTTTTTTTTTCTAGATTATTAAAAATAAAAAAATATATATTGAGGGAGTAAAGTGTAGATTTTAACATAAGAGGGGAGGGGAATGTAATTCAAGCTTTTCTTAGGGGAGGGGAATGAATTTTTTTCTAATATGTTTTGAATAAGAGGGGAGGGGAATGTATATTTTAACATAAGAGGGGAGGGGAGTGTAATTCAAGCATCTTTGAGGGGAGGGGAGTGTAATTTACTCTTTACTTTTTTATCGCGTTAAACTCAAGTCACACATAAAATAAAAACAGAGCTAAAATGAGCTTATAAAAGTGCCATGCTTTAGCTTACAAATTGATTTTGTAAGGATGAGAGTTCTATAGTGCATTAAGCCCAATGCCGATATTGGACGTGACTCACGTGAGGGGGTGTATTAAAAGAAATCCAAGTCTTCCATGGAATAAAAATAGAGTTGAAACGAGTTTATAAACAATGTCACTTCTCACCTTAATATTGATACCATCTCAATAACATGTCAAATGATTGTCGACTTTGTTTAAAATTTTATATGAAAATGAACTATATGATATAAATTATAATCTAACTATCAATTTTTTAAAAAAGAAAATAAGATGATATTGAACAATATAACATTGATGTAATATTACATGATGTAATTTGATGATATATATATATATATATATATATATATATATATATATATATATATCTATATCTGTGTGTGTGTGTGTTTTTTTTTTTTATTATAGACATTTTTTTTAATGAATGTTATATGGATAGCAGTTGTGTGGCAACTTGAGACACCACCCTCTAGTAAAAAATAAATAAAAAAGCTTACGGCACCGTCTAAAAGGAAAAATCGTAATTTAAGATGTTGCTCTTAATAATATTTTTTTTATAAGGTCAAGAGAAAGGTTAAGTATCCGAGAGAATCTGAAGCATCTCAACTAGATTAGCACCCAACAGAAGCCAACATCCTCTACCGCCTTTCCATTACGTACTAGTATTAATAAAAGGAAAAAATATTTACAAGAGGGGGGGGGAGCTAGGCCAAAACCCTCCAAGGAAATAGACAAGAATGTACAATAGAAAAAGGATCAGAGAAGGCTAAGGAAATCTATAGTTAGGTAGCCCATTCATGTCCCTAGCAAAATTCGCCAACAAAGAAGAAGGCAAAATGGTGTACCAAGTAGTGTCTATCTGCGCATTTCCTTCCCGGAACAAATAACCATCAGAGAGTGATAATTTCTCCAAAACCAACTACGAATAGAATCATGCGCCACCATTGGCTCTGCAGTAAAAACCAACGATAGAGTATGCAAACGACACATATCACGAAATCGACACAGGAGTCATTATTTCCAATTCCTCGAATATTCCAAAAAATAATATTCATTTAGATGGTTTGGTAAGAAACCTTTTACAATTTCTTTTTCCGAGACTTTGATATTACCTGCGTAAAAGGCGCACCATTCACAACTGTCTTTGCTAACCAAGCTTGCATAAAATCCATTTCCTTATGTAGTACCGGATTTATCATGTCATCATCAGGAGCCACGATACTACTGACATCTAGTGTCTTTTCTTTGACGGGAGATATACCAGATTCATGGTCCCCTCCAAGATCATTTCTAACTACTTCATCGGTGACATTATTAAGTTGTATGCTAAAAGTATTGTTAGATGTAAAAGGGCTGCGGTTAATTGGAGTTACCAAATGTGGAGATGTTGCAGCCGGAATATCCGCAAAATGCGCATTACCTTCCTCACCGTCAGTCTGAGATGTTGTACCAAGGTCAATGGTTGCCACCACTAATGCGGCCTCAGGTGTCTACTGAACGGGTTCATCTGTAATCTTGGACTGTTATTGCGGCTGAGGGGAAACAATGACTGTCTCCATTTGCTCTTCCACTACTACTGGTGGTGTAACAATTTATATATAGCCCCACTTATCCCATCTCGTAGGTACCCAATTAACTTTCTTTGACAAAAGCTATAGATGATCCGATACCGGAGGGAGTGTCCTTGATAGGTACCCAGTTAAATTTCTTTGCCGAAACCTGGTTCTTCCCTTGGGCTATCTGTTCATTAGGTGCATTAGTTTCCTTTCGTGGATACAACCGTCTGCAAGCAATAACATCATGGACTATATTTTGACAATGAGTGCAAAAATTCGGTAACCATTCGTAGGCCACCTCCATATTGAAAGCGTAACCTTCCCTTTCTACCACAATTTCATGAAAAAGTTTGCGTGAAAATCCATGTCCATAAGTATTCTGGCATAATGACCAAACCACGCTTGGACGTCGCATTACCAAAAAAATAAACCTTCTCTTAATAATATATAGTTTCATAGTAGATTTTTTTTCCACTATTAGAATCAATTATGCTTATTGTATATTCCTTAGGCATTTATTAAAATCAATTATGTTTATTGTATATTCATTATGCATTAGTATTTGACTTGTCAAATATGTAATTATATTTATTAGAATCTATTATGTTTATTGTATATTCATTAGGCATTACTATTTGACTTGTCAAATATGTAATTGTATTGATTAGACATTATTGTATATTCATTAGGCATTATTAGCTTCCATATCAGAATCAAAAACAATTGTATATGTATCACAATTCTCATCAATAATAATCAGGGGATTACATTTCTATATGGTATCAGCTTTACCGGTCCACATCTAAAACTCTCTCTCTAACCACTGCTTCCCTTCCTTTAATCCTAGTCATGCCTGCGAGCACCAATCCCCCCATAAACGATGTTGACGACACTTCGTTGGTGTCAAACCCACATGCTCCTACGACATCAAAATCAAACTTTGACACTGCTTTCTCCATTACCAACGTCAAAACCATCATCCCGGTCACATTGGATAATGATGCTAATGTCTATCTATCATGGTCTGCACTACTTTTGGTGCAAGCCCGCGGTCACAACCTTCTTGATCACATCATCCCACCCTCTGATGAAATCGCTCGTAAAGCCGCGACTGCCGCCAAGGAAAAGGATTTTGATCTATGGAATCGCCTTGATGTTATGTTATTGCAGTGGATGTACGCAAGTGTCACACAAGATATCCTTACCTCTATTCTTGTGATTAATGACACTGCTGAAGAATGTTGGAAATGTATCGCAGCCATGTTTAATGACAACAAACATGCTCGTGCTGTTCAACTCGAAAATCAATTAAGCAACACCAACCTGGAAGATTTTCCATCCACCAAAGCTTATTGTAACCACCTTAAGCTTCTCTCTGACCAACTGACCAACGTTGGCTCTCTTGTTACTAATACCCGTTTGGTATTAAAAATGATCGCAGGTCTCATTGATGCATATGCTGAATTCGTGACATATGTCCAACAACATGACCCTCTTCCCACTTTTTCCACTGCAAAATAACTATCAGAACTTGAAGAAACAACCATGCTTCTATGTGCTTCTCGTGAGTGTAGCTCTTCCAGCACAATGACACTTTTGGTCAAAACCGGATGAGATGAAATTGTCATCCCTGCCACCCCCACAGGTCAAAACCGCGGTAACCGAGGAAGAAGGACCCAACACAATAATGGTGGACGGAACACCGGCTAGGGTGGTTGGAACGGGCCTATCCACTTCCGTGTTGGTGGCCGCGGACAACAACAACATTAGTGGCAACAATGGGGCGGCCCTTGGCAACAGTGGGCGAACATTCCACCATGTCCTTACCCATCCTACAATTGGGGTAAGCCCAACAACAGTCCCAACCCTCAGCAAGGTGGAGTTCTTGGACCTAGACCTCAACAAGCTGCTTTCAATGTCAACACACCTAGCCCAACTGACATTGAAAATGCCATTCCCACTCTCAACCTTGCACAGGCAGACCCATCTTGGTATGTGGACACAAGAGCCACCTTCTCACATGACGTCCTCGCAAGGTAAACTCTCGTCTTATTGCAGTAAAAACCAACGATGGAGTATGCAAACGACACATATCATGAAATCGACACAGGAGTCATTATTTCCGATTCCTCGAATATTCTAAAAAATAATATTCATTTAGACGGCTTGGTATGAAACCTTTTACAATTTCTTTTTCTGAGACTTTGATATTACATGCGTAAAAGGCGCACCATTCACAACTGCCTTTGCTAACCAAGCTTGCATAAAATCCATTTCCTTATGTAGTACCGGATTCATCATGTCGTCATCAGGAGCCACGATACTACTGACATCTAGTGTCTTTTCTTTGACAAGAGATATACCAGATTCATGGCCCCTTCCAAGATCATTTCTAACTACTTCATCGTTGACATTATTAAGTTGTATGCTAATAATATTGGTAGATGTAAAAGGGCTGCGGTTAATTGGAGTTACCAGATGTGGAGATGTTGCAGCCGGAATGTCCGCAAAATGCGCATTACCTTCCTCACCGTCAGTCTGAGATGTTGTACCGAGGTCAGTGGTTGCCACCACTAATGCGGCCTCAGGTGTCTACTGAACGGGTTCATCCGTAATCTTGGACTGTTATTGCGGCTGAGGGGAAACAATGACTGTTTCCATTTGCTCTTCCACTACTACTAGTGGTGTAACAATTTATATATATCCCCACTTATCCCATCTGTTAGGTACCCAATTAACTTTCTTTGACAAAAGCTATAGATGATCCGATACCGGTGGGATTGTCCTTGATAGGTACCCAGTTAACTTTCTTTGCCGAAACCTGGTTATTCCCTTGGGCTATCTGTTCATTAGGTGCATTAGTTTCCTTTCGAGGATACAACCGTCTGCAAGCAGTAACGTCATGGCCTATATTTTGACAATGGGTGCAAAAATCCGGTAACCATTTGTAGGCCACCTCCATATTGAAAGCGTAACCTTCCCATTCTACCACAATTTCATGAAAAAGTTTGCGTGAAAATCCATGTCCATAAGTATTCTGGCATAATGACCAAACACGCGTTTGGACATCGCATTACCAAAAAAATAAACCTTCTCTTAATAATATATAGTTTCATAGTAGATTTTTTTCCACTATTAGAATCAATTATGTTTATTGTATATTCATTAGGCATTTATTAAAATCAATTATGTTTATTGTATATTCATTAGGCATTTTTATTTGACTTGTCAAATATGTAATTATATTTATTAGAATCTATTATGTTTATTGTATATTCATTAGGCATTACTATTTGACTTGTCAAATATGTAATTGTATTTATTAGACATTATTGTATATTCATTAGGCATTATTAACTTCCATATCAGAATCAGAAACAATTGTATATGTATCACAATTCTCATCAATAATAATCAGGGGATTACATTTCTATATGGTATCAGCTTTACCGATCCACATCTAAAACTCTCTCTCTAACCACCGCTTCCTTTCCTTCAATCCTAGTCATGCCTGCGAGCACCAATCCCCCCAAAAACGATGCTGACGACCCTTCGTTGGTGTCAAACCCACCTGCTCCTACGACATCAAAATAAAACTTTCACACTGCTTTCTCCATTACCAACGTCAAAACCATCATCTCGGTCACATGGGATAATGATGCTAATGTCTATCTATCCTGGTCTGCACTCTTTTTGGTGCAAGCCCGCGTTCAAAACCTTCTTGATCACATCATCCCACCCTCTGATGAAATCGCTCGTAAAGCCGCAACTGCCGCCAAGGAAAAAGGATTTTGATCTATGGAATCGCCTTGATGTTATGTTATTGCAGTGGATGTACGCAACTGTCACACAAGATATCCTTACCTCTATTCTTGTGATTAATGACACAGCTGAAGAATGTTGGAAATGTATCGCACCCATGTTTAATGACAACAAACATGCTCGTGATGTTCAATTCGAAAATCAATTCAGCAACACCAAGATGGAAGATTTTCCATCCACCAAAGCTTATTGTAACCACCTTAAGCTTCTCTCTGACCAACTGACCAACGTTGGCTCTCCTGTTACTAATACCCGTTTGGTATTAAAAATGATCGCAGGTCTCATTGATGCATATGCTGAATTCGTGACATATGTCCAACAACATGACCCTCTTCCCACTTTTTCCACAGCAAAATAACTATTAGAACTTGAAGAAATAACCATTGTTATATGTGCTTCTCGTGAGTCTAGCTCTTCCAGCACAATGACACTTCTGGTCAAAATCGGATGAGATGAAGCTGTCATCCCTGCCACCCCCGCAGGTCAAAACCGCGGTAACCGAGGAAGAAGGAACCAGCACAATAGTGGTGGACGGAACACCGACTGTGGTGGTTGGAACGGGCCTATCCACTTCGGTGGTGGTGGCCGCGGACAACAACAACAATAGTGGCAACAATGGAGCGGCCCTTGGATACAGTGGGCTCCCTGGAACATTCCACCATGTCCTTACCCATCCTACAATTGGGGTAAGCCCCAAACAGTTTCAACCCTTAGCAAGGTGGAGTTCTTGGACCTAGACCTCAACAAGCTGCTTTCAATGTCAACACACCTAGCCCAACTAACATTGAAAATGCCATTCCCACTCTCAACCTTGCGCAGCCAGACCCATCTTGGTATGTGGACACCGGAGCCACCTTCTCACATGAGGTCCTCGCAAGGAAATTTCTCGTCTTATTGCACTAAAAACCAACGATGGAGTATGCAAACGACACATATCACAAAATCGACACAAGAGTCATTATTTCCAATTCGTCGAATATTCTTAAAAATAATATTCATTTAGACGGCTTGGTATGAAACCTTTTATAATTTCTTTTTCTGAGACTTTGATATTACCTGCTTAAAAGGCACACCATTCACAACTGCCTTTGCTAACCAAGCTTGCATAAAATCCATTTCCTTATGTAATACCAGATTTATCATGTCGTCATCAGGAGCCACGATACTACTGACATCTAGTGTCTTTTCTTTGACGGGAGATATACCAGATTCATGGTCCCCTCTAAGATCATTTCTAACTACTTCATCGGTGACATTATTAAGTTGTATGCTAAAAGTATTGTTAGATGTAAAATTGTTGCGGTTAATTGGAGTTACCACATGTGGAGATGTTGCAGCCGGAATGTCCGCAAAATGCGCATTACCTTCCTCACCGTCAGTCTGAGATGTTGTACCAAGGTCAATGGTTGCCACCACTAATGCGGCCTCAGGTGTCTACTGAACGGATCCATCTGTAATCTTGGACTGTTATTGCGGCTGAGGGGAAACAATGATTGTCTCCATTTGCTCTTCCACTACTACTGGTGGTGTAACAATTTATATATATCCCCACTTATCCCATCTGGTAGGTACCCAATTAACTTTCTTTGACAAAAGCTATAGATGATCCGATACCGGAGGGATTGTCCTTGATAGGTACCCAGTTAACTTTCTTTGCCGAAACCATGTGCTTCCCTTGGGCTATCTGTTCATTAGGTGCATTAGTTTCCTTTCGTGGATACAACCGTCTACATGCAGTAACGTCATGGCCTATATTTTGTCAATGAGTGCATTACTTTTTGACTTGTCAAATATGTAATTGTATTTATTAGACATTATTGTATATTCATTAGGCATTATTAGCTTCCATATCAGAATCAGAAACAATTGTATATGTATCACAATTCTCATCAATAATAATCAGAGGATTACATTTCTATATGGTATCAGCTTTACCGATCCACATCTAAAACTCTCTCTCTAACCACCGCTTCCCTTCCTTCAATCCTAGGCATGCCTGCGAGCACCAATCCCCCCATAAACGATGTTGACGACACTTCGTTGGTGTCAAACCCACATGCTCCTACGACATCAAAATCAAACTTTGACACTGCTTTCTCCATTACCAACGTCAAAACCATCATCCCGGTCACATTGGATAATGATGCTAATGTCTATCTATCCTGGTCTGCACTACTTTTGGTGCAAGCCCGCGGTCACAACCTTCTTGATCACATCATCCCACCCTCTGATGAAATCGCTCGTAAAGCCGCGACTGCCGCCAAGGAAAAGGATTTTGATCTATGGAATCGCCTTGATGTTATGTTATTGCAGTGGATGTACGCAACTGTCACACAAGATATCCTTACCTCTATTCTTGTGATTAATGACACTGCTGAAGAAAGTTGGAAGTGTATCGCAGCCATGTTTAATGACAACAAACATGCTCGTGCTGTTCAACTCGAAAATCAATTAAGCAACACCAACCTGGAAGATTTTCCATCCACCAAAGCTTATTGTAACCACCTTAAGCTTCTCTCTGACCAACTGACCAACGTTGGCTCTCCTGTTACTAATACCCGTTTGGTATTAAAAATGATCGCAGGTCTCATTGATGCATATGCTGAATTCGTGACATATGTCCAACAACATGACCCTCTTCCCACTTTTTCCACTGCAAAATAACTATCAGAACTTGAAGAAACAACCATGCTTCTATGTGCTTCTCGTGAGTGTAGCTCTTCCAGCACAATGACACTTTTGGTCAAAACCGGATGAGATGAAACTGTCATCCCTGCCACCCCCATAGGTCAAAACCGCGGTAACTGAGGAAGAAGGACCCAGCACAATAGTGGTGGACGGATCACCGGCTAGGGTGGTTGGAACGGGCCTATCCACTTCCGTGTTGGTGGCCGCGGACAACAACAACAATAGTGGCAACAATGGAGCGGCCCTTGGATACAGTGGGCTACCTGGAACATTCCACCATGTCCTTACCCATCCTACAATCGGGGTAAGCCCAACAACAGTCCCAACCCTCAGCAAGGTGGAGTTCTTGGACCTAGACCTCAACAAGCTGCTTTCAATGTCAACACACCTAGCCCAACTGACATTGAAAATGCCATTCCCACTCTCAACCTTGCACAGGCAGACCCATCTTGGTATGTGGACACAAGAGCCACCTTCTCACATGACGTCCTCGCAAGGTAAACTCTCGTCTTATTGCAGTAAAAACCAACGATGGAGTATGCAAACGACACATATCATGAAATCGACACAAGAGTTATTATTTCCAATTCCTCGAATATTCCAAAAAATAATATTCATTTAGACGGCTTGGTATGAAACCTTTTACAATTTCTTTTTCTGAGACTTTGATATTACATGCGTAAAAGGCGTACCATTCACAACTGCCTTTGCTAACCAAGCTTGCATAAAATCCATTTCCTTATGTAGTACCGGATTCATCATGTCGTCATCAGGAGCCACGATACTACTGACATCTAGTGTCTTTTCTTTGACAGGAGATATACCACATTCATGGTCCCTTCCAAGTTCATTTCTAACTACTTCATCGTTTACATTATTAAGTTGTATGCTAATAATATTGGTAGATGTAAAAGGGCTGCGGTTAATTGGAGTTACCAGATGTGGAGATATTGCAGCCGGAATGTCCGCAAAATGCGCATTACCTTCCTCACCGTCAGTCTGAGATGTTGTACCAAGGTTAGTGGTTGCCACCACTAATGCGGCCTCAGGTGTCTACTGAACGGGTTCATCCGTAATCTTGGACTGTTATTGCGGCTGAGGGGAAACAATGACTGTTTCCATTTGCTCTTCCACTACTACTGGTGGTGTAACAATTTATATATATCCCCACTTATCCCATCTGGTAGGTACCCAATTAACTTTCTTTGACAATAGCTATAGATGATCCGATACCGGTGGGATTGTCCTTGATAGGTACCCAGTTAACTTTCTTTGCCGAAACCTGGTTATTCCCTTGGGCTATCTGTTCATTAGGTGCATTAGTTTCCTTTCGAGGATACAACCGTCTGCAAGCAGTAACGTCATGGCCTATATTTTGACAATGGGTGCAAAAATCCGGTAACCATTCGTAGGCCATCTCCATGTTGAAAGCGTAACCTTCCCTTTCTACCACAATTTCATGAAAAAGTTTGCGTGAAAATCCATGTCCATAAGGATTCTGGCATAATGACCAAACACGCGTTTGGACATCGCATTACCAAAAAAATAAACCTTCTCTTAATAATATATAGTTTCATAGTAGATTTTTTTCCACTATTAGAATCAATTATGTTTATTGTATATTCATTAGGCATTTATTAAAATCAATTATGTTTATTGTATATTCATTAGGCATTTTTATTTGACTTGTCAAATATGTAATTGTATTTATTAGACATTATTGTATATTCATTAGGCATTATTAACTTCCATATCAGAATCAGAAACAATTGTATATGTATCACAATTCTCATCAATAATAATCAGGGGATTACATTTCTATATGGTATCAGCTTTACCGATCCACATCTAAAACTCTCTCTCTAACCACCGCTTCCTTTCCTTCAATCCTAGTCATGCCTGCGAGCACAAATCCCCCCATAAACGATGCTAACGACACTTCGTTGGTGTCAAACCCACCTGCTCCTACGACATCAAAATAAAACTTTCACACTGCTTTCTTTATTACCAACGTCAAAACCATCATCCCGGTCACATGGGATAATGATGCTAATGTCTATCTATCCTGGTCTGCACTCTTTTTGGTGCAAGCCCGCGTTCAAAACCTTCTTGATCACATCATCCCACCCTCTGATGAAATCGCTCGTAAAGCCGCGACTGCCGCCAAGGAAAAGGATTTTGATCTATGGAATCGCCTTGATGTTATGTTATTGCAGTGGATGTACGCAACTGTCACACAAGATATCCTTACCTTTATTCTTGTGATTAATGACACTGCTGAAGAATGTTGGAAATGTATCGCAACCATGTTTAATGACAACAAACATGCTCGTGTTGTTCAACTCGAAAATCAATTCAGCAACACCAACCTGGAAGATTTTCCATCCACCAAAGCTTATTGTAACCACCTTAAGCTTCTCTCTGACCAACTGACAAACGTTGGCTCTCCTATTACTAATACCCGTTTGGTATTAAAAATGATCGCAGGTCTCACTGATGCATATGCTGGATTCGTGACATATGTCCAACAACATGACCCTCTTCCCACTTTTTCCACTGCAAAATAACGATTAGAACTTGAAGAAACAACCATGCTTCTATGTGCTTCTTGTGAGTCTACCTCTTCCAGCACAATGACACTTCTGGTCAAAACCGGATGAGATGAAACTGTCATCCCTGCCACCCCTACAGGTCAAAACTGCGGTAACCGAGGAAGAAGGAACCACCACAATAGTGGTGGACGGAACACCGGCTGGGGTGGTTGGAACGGGCCTTTCCACTTCGGTGGTGGTGGCCGCGGACAACAACAACAGTAGTGGCAACAATGGGGCGGCCCTTGACAACAGTGGGCTCCCTGGAACATTCCACCATGTCCTTACCCATCCTACAATTGGGGTAAGCCCAACAATAGTCCCAACCCTCAGCAAGGTGGAGTTCTTGGACGTAGACCTCAACAAGCTGCTTTCAATGTCAACACACCTAGCCCAACTGACATTGAAAATGCCATTCACACTCTCAACCTTGCGCAGCCAGACCCATCTTGGTATGTGGACACCGGAGCCACCTTCTCAGATGACGTCCTCGCAAGGTAATCTCTCGTCTTATTTTAAATTGAGCAAAAATAATAAAATCATCGTAGGAAATGGTCACTCTATTCCAATTTATAGTTTTGGCAGTACACAAATAGCACCCCCCCGACCCTCCTCTTGTCCTAAACAATGTGTTACATGCCCCAAATTTAATAAAAAAACTTAGTTTCGGTTTGTAAATTTACTACAAATAATAAAGTTTTGATTAAGATGTGACAATGACCTTTACCCCATCACTACTGCCACCTCTCCTAATAAAGTCGAGCCTACCTTTTTCTTTGCAGCTTTGTCATCATCCCTTTGGCATGATCATTTGGGTCATCCGGGAGAAAATGTTTGAAATTTTCTTAGGCAAAATAAGTTGATTGAATGTAATAACTCTAGAAAATTACATTCTCATATTTTATATTCATGTCCTCTTGGTAAACATGTTAAATTGCCTTTCATGAATTCTTATAATAGAAGTTTGTTGCCTTTTGATATGTTACATAGTGACGTATGGAGCTCTCCTGTTTTAAGTTCAGCTGGTCACAAATATTATGTTATTTTCTTGGATAATTATTCAAAAAATTTGTGGACTCTTCCAATGTCACATAAATCCCAAGTTTATCCAATTTTTGAACAATTAAGAGCATACATCAACACACAATTTCAAAGAGAAATTAAAACAATTCAACGTGACAACGACGGTGAATATGTCAATAGTAATTTTCGAAAAATGTGTGAAGCTAATGGAATCGTTTTTCGTTTGTCTTGTCCTTACACATCTTCTCAAAATGGTAAATCTGAATGAAAAATACGGTCCATTAACAATATTAATTCACACGCCATTACCATCTTCATTTTGGCACCATGCTTTAGAAATGGCAACATATCTCATGAATATTTTACCAAGCAAAACTATCAATTTTGAGTCACCTCTTAAAATGTTGTATAAAAAAGATCCTTCTTTCAATCACTTACGAGTGTTTGGTTGTTTATGTTTTCCTCTCTTTCCTTCATCAAAAATACACAAACTTCAACCTCGTGTTAGCCTATATTTTTTAGGGCTATCTTAAATGCAGTCAAACCAAGGTTGACCTTATAATCGAAGAAATAAAGAATACTCCCTTAGTCATATTTAGATCGAGGTTGGACTTGCTGGAAATGCTCGAGACGCGCGTTCCAGTTCGACAGGCGAGAAGTATCGAAGGGCGGTTTGTTTTGGATAAGGTCAAACAATGGATATTTTCCAAAGGAGCACATATTCGAGATTCAAATCTAATGGATATCATTTGCCCGTTTTTAGCAGTTATAGTTTTCAAATCTCATCTAGGTAGTTATTTCAATTAGTATAAATAGTAGTTTCACATAAGAGAAATTATCCAAATGCAAGAGATAAACGAGTCACAAGTTGCAATGTATGAACATGTGTACCAATTTACATTCAATCAATGCAATTTAAGTTTGTTTTCTTAAATGTCTTTATCATTTACTTGTTTCTTTTAAACGTTTGCCTTTTTTATTGCATAGTAACTTCGGCATATTCGATTGAATCGAATCTGTTGATTACATTCATACATTTACTACATTCATCAAGAACAATCACAAATTTCTAGGACATAACAAACACGAAATGTCCTTAAGATTTACTGGTTGATCTTGCAAGTAACTAATTTTAAACCAGCGATTGTTTACCAAAAATCAGTGTAAACAAATTGGCACGCCCAATTGGACATTTTGTGCTTTTGTTTAAAAAATTTATTTCGAAATTTTTTTGTTGAGAATTGTTGGTTTGTATTGTGTATGCGCCTGAGAAGTAAAAAACAATTTCCTAAAATGGCACGTTCGAATCATGGCACCGGGGCAATGAATGCCGGCAGTACGTCAGATACGGTAACCAATCCACTGAATTCGCAAGACGATACACGAGTAATTCCAACTGGTGAGATGAGGACGATAATAGAACCAGTGCAACCAACACAGCCTGCACAAACCTCGTCTCCGTCACCTTTTACAGCCTCGACGGTTGCTCCAACCACGCAGGCTATGCCTACTGTAGGAAATGCTTCGAATCAAGGGTTTGGAACTTTGGCACAGTAAGCCATATATCTAAGTCGTATGGCATGCCAACTATCTCGTTGCAAGGCCTGCAAACAGGTGCATTAACTTTTTCACAAAATTTGCATGCACAGTTACCACCATTATTTACTCCTGGGGTTAGTGTTCCTATCCAAACACCCCAACAAACATTGACCAATAATTCTTTGGCTGCCTTAAGGCAGCAAATGGAAGAGAGCAATCATGAAATGGTCAATATGGTAACCCAACAAATTGGTACGGTAATTAACCCTTTAATTTGAGAAACCAATAGTAGTTACCAAATGTTGTCTGCTCAGATGGAGCGTACAACCAATTTCTTTGGCGCTCCTCCAGCGAGGAATACACCTGTGTCTCAAGACCAAAGTGCTAGGCTAGTCGAAGTTCCTACTGAAAGGGATATTGATCGAATGACCGAAAATAGGGCACTACGACAAGTGATACCACCACAAGCCCGAGAGGAACCAGAGAGAGTTCCGTTTTTGGTCAATAGGCACCAAGATGCAGACCAAGTGGTCATGCAGGCCCGTCAAAATAATTACGAGGGCCATAATAACATAGCAAATGTGGTCGAAGCCTTGCTGACCCAAAATGGTCTTAATATGGGTTTATGTAGACCAAATTTTGTGTCGGCATTGTCTGAATATGTGTTGATGACTGAATTACCAAGAAATTGGAAAGTTCCCAAGTTCACTAAATTTAATGGGGAAACTAACGAATCCACTGTCAAACACATTGCTAGATATTTAATAGAGGCAGGAGATATATCCAACAACGAAAATCTAAAAATGAAGTATTTTCCAAGTTATTTAACAAAAAAATGCTTTTACTTGGTTTACTACCCTGCCCCCACATTCTATTCATTGTTGGACCCAATTAGAAAAGGCTTTTCTTGAACAATTCTACATGGGTCAATGTAAGATAAGTTTGAAAGAACTAGCCAGCGTACGTCGTAGAACGCATGAATCGATCGACGACTATTTGAATAGGTTTAGACTTCTTATGTAACACCCCGTTTCCCAAAACAACATAATAATATAAATAAAAATCAGAGTTCAACAAATACGAGCATGTCACACTACTTTTCAAAATTTATTTAAATAGAATATAAAACTATTCAAATACCAACAAAGCATCTTTATAAAATTCGGCAGCGGAAATCTTTAATTTAAATTCATCAACAACATACTACAACAACATACTACAACCAAATCCTTGGCACAAAGGCCTTAACATAATGAAAATTATTCAATGATAATAAATCTCCAACATCATGGTTCAATAAATGATACATAAGGAATGAAAGTATTAAACAGCAATAATCCCATCCCGTTACGTGTCAGAGCCCTAGACACTTGAGCCGACATCCTACTAGTCTTCATTACCTGCACTTGCCCACAAGGCGGCAATTCCAACAGAAGGGGTGAGATTCTCAAACAATAAATAATAGAAGTATAACTTATCAATGAATCTAACACCCTAGCATCAACAAAGTAATTCAATAAACATCTTTTATAATAAATCAACAACATCAACATCACCTTCAACTCGACTAACAACAACGACAACGACTCACCAACAACGACTCCGACAATGCACCAACGACAACAACAAATGCAATAAGCATGTGGTACCATTTTACGCGCGTTGAATGACAAGCATTCCAGGGCATGAGCCCTCAACAATTGGATGGTTAAAGCATCCCAGGGCATAAGCCCTCAACGGGTGAACGATAAAGCCTTCCAGGGCATATGCCCTCAACGGTTGAATGATTAACATTCCAGGACATGAGCCCCCAATGATGCATATGAGTATAAAATGAACTCAATGGTGTATATCAGCATACAACCAACAACTACAACGACAGCTACTATGACAACAACAACTGTGCCTAAATCATTTAAGACACACTCCCCAACTTGGACGACAACGACAACTACTCAACAAATGCATGTACGAGGTATGACCTACGTTTTCAACAACTCAATCAATGATACTCCAACCTTTGAAACTAAGTTCAATAGCATATAATAGACATATACAAATGCACCAACAACCATGTTATTATTGCCAACCAAATTTAATCAACCAAGTAATCAAACATAGAAACTCACTTCAGATACAGGGCTACTCGCCTCGGCAAGTACATCTACTCGCCATGGCGAGCTCAAAGGATGGGCTACTCGCCTTAGGCGAGCTAGGGGCGAGCTGGGAGCGAGTAGAACTGGGAGCTCTCGGCCTTTTTGACATTTTTCTCACTAAAACTTCATTTTTAAGCTCACTAATCATCTTTTTAATCTGAAAATTGTCCCAGTCATCTCTAAAAATTTTAAGGTACACAAAACTATCCATCCCACGCCTTATAACAACATTTCAAAAATCACATTTTTCTAAGACCCTACTCGCCGTGGCGAGTGGTTTTGCTCGCGAGGCGGGCTAAGAACATTGCTCACTCGCCATGGCGAGTCATGCTGCTCGCCGCGGCGAGCGATGAATGTCAGCACGGGCAGTACGTAGTTCTCACCCAAAAATCCCATTTTTCTCAATTTCCAACCCAAAAACAATCCACAGAAATGTAATAAAGTTCTGGCTATAACCTGATTGCATTCTAACATCATTACAGTACAATCTACACCATTAATCTCTCATAATCATGCTCCAATTCTAAATCCCAATTCTCATAATTTCCCCAATTTCATGTTAAATTCAAAATCAAAGATGTACAATCCATTACTATTGAAAGATAATCTCACCCTTACCTGAATTAAGATGAACAAAAGCTACAGCAGTCAAAATCTGGTTCTTCACTTGGCTCTTCTATCTTTCTCCCAAAACTCTGGTTTTTGCTTTTACGTGAAAAATGTTTCTGCCTTACTGACTTTCTTTCCTATTCCACTCAAAGTGTAACTCCCTCTATTTCCTTAAATTCCAATTTAATCTCCCTACTAATTCTTATTAATTCTCATTAACCCCTCAAAACTCCAATAAATATTATTTCTAACTTATTTCTACTAATTCTAAATAATTAATATTTCTCCTATTTTATCAAATAACACAAATAATTATATAACAAATAACAACACACCATATATTCACATAATCAATTAAAATTCAAATAAAATATTCAAAGCAACTAAAAATAATAGAATGGAAATCAGAGCGTTACATCTTAAGGCTAGGTGTTTCATTGTTCTTGAACATTAATTAGTTGAAATGGCCGTTGGTGGCCTTGATTATTCCGTTCGAAAGAAATTGGATACTCAACATCTCAGGGATATGGCACAATTAGCAGATAGAGTCTGCCAAGTGGAAAGGCTCAAAGCTGAAAAGGCTAGGACAATTAGGCATGTCAAAAAAGAAAAAATAGCCTATGTTGATACATATGACAGTGACCCATAATTTGATTGGGGAAAAAATGCTGTCAAAGAAAATGAGATTAATCTCGCAGAATTAAAAGATGGTCCTCCTTATGTATGTAAATTATTAAGGCCATCGAATGGAAAAAATCCTAAAGAACCAAAAAATGTCAAATATCCTCCTAAAACATATACCTTCGATGTTACTAAATGGGAGGAAATTTTCGATCTTTTAGTGGCTGATAGTGTAACGCTCTAGTTTTTATTTTATTATTTTTGGTTGCTTTTGAATATTTTATTTGATTTTTAGATGATTTATGTGGATATTTGGTGTGTGATATTTGATTAAATGATTATTGTTACTATTATATGATAATTAGTGATTATTTTTATTATTTAAGTGAAATAGGAGAAAATAGTAGTTATTTGAAAATGTGGGGAGTTATTGTAAGTTATTAGTAGTTGTGGGAGTTAAGTGAAATATTTAGAGGGAGTTAATGAAAATAGAAGGAGTAAAGGAAATAGAAGGTCAGTAAGAAAAACAGTTTCACGTAAAAAGAAAAGAGAACCAGTTTTGGGAGAAAAAGGGAGAACCAAGAATAAAGGGGGAATTAGCCAAGAGGATTGAATTGTTGTAGCTTGTTGTTGTTCATCTAATCAGGTAAGGGTGAGGCTAACTTTCAATTAATAATATGTATATGATTTCTGAAATTGAATTGAAAATGGTGTTCTTGGGTTAGGGTTAGAAAATTATGAAAAGTTGCTAAATGTTGTGAATTGTGTTGTTGAATGCATGTTTCTGTGTTGTTTTGGATGTTGTGCTGTATATAGAACCTGTAAACCTTTTTGTAATTCATTTTGGGTGATCAGGGAATCAAAATTGGGATTTTGGGAATTAGGTTAAGTTTAATAAAAATGGTAGAAACTGTATGAATTGATGAAGAATGGGATTTTCACTTGGAAAGTCGGTGTTTGAATGTTTTACAAACAAGTGTTTATGTGAGGTTTGGGAAATCGATTTTTGGGAGGTGGAAACTTGAATTTTTTTTTCTGTAGATTATGATAGAGGTAAGTGTCAGGAGCGTGTAGGCGAAAACGGCACTGAAATCCGCTTAACGGTTTGATTTTTACGCGCGAAATGGTGAAACCGGAAAAGAAAAATGTAAAACCTGTGCTCCCAGCCGAGCACGGCCGTGCGTGATTTAGCACGGGCCGTGCCAACTTACTGTTTTCGTGCGTGCTGAAAGGACTTCGGTTTTCATGTTTTTTGTACTTTTTCACCCATTTCTGCTTTGAATTGGCTTTTGATGTAAACATGAAAGTTGTAGATAATTGAGTTAGCTTTCTAATGACCTTGGTTGGACTTGAAAATGATCTTTAGATTTTGAGTTATGATGAAAATAGTCCAAGTGGGTCTCCAGAAAACTTTAAGAAAACTTAGCATAACTAGTCCCAAGTTAGTCCAAAAACTTATGGTTGGTTTCCCAACTTCAAACTTAAGTATTAGGGATTTAGTTGAGGTGTTTTATGAGTATTTGGCTTATGTCTTATTGATCAAACTTGATTTGCTTTTGAAGGATGTTTTGGACTTTGATATGAATGTAATTGATTAATGTATATGTTGCTATTGTTGTTGATATGTTGGAATATATTATGTGAATATCGTATGATGTATAATATTATGACGTTATGCCATTCAAGTTGTTGTATGAAAGCTGTGTTGATGCATAAGTTGCTAAGGTTGTCTTTGTTGTTAACGTTGTTGTTGCTGTCATCCAAGTTGGTAAGTCGTTGTTGTCTAAGTTGTGGAGTGTGTCATAAATAATTTAGGCACAATTGTTGTTGTCGTTGTCGTTGCTGTTGTTGTTGAGTTGTATGCAGATATACACATTGAGTCATTCATACTCATACATTGTTGGGGGCTTATGCCCTAGAATGTTAATCATTCAACCGTTGAGGGCTTATGCCCTGGAATGCTCGTTCATTCAAATGTTGAGGGCTTATGCCCTGGGATGCTTTAACCATCCAAACTGTTGAGGGCTCATGCCCTGGAATGCCTTGTCATTCAAACGCGTTAAATGGTACCACATGCATATTGCATTAGTAGTTGTCGTCGTGCATTGTCGTAGTTGTTGTTGTTGGTCGAGTCGTTGGTGTCCTAGTTGAAGATGACGTTGCTGTTGCTTAAAACATAAATTAAATGTTGCAAATCAAATATGAATTGATGTAGTCGTTGTTGATAATACTGTTGCCATGTATATATGAGCTTAATGATGCCTATTATTATGAATGTTGTTGTTTTAATTCAGTTGATGAATTATATTATATATATATATATATATATATATATTATTGTTTGTGAATCTCACCCCTTCTGCTTGAAAATGTTGCCCTTCGTATGGGTAACTTGCAGGTGATTCTGATTAGTAGAAGTGGTGGCTCAAGTGTCTTAGGGCTCTGATATGTAATGGGATGGGGAAACGTTGTTTTGTTCTGTCATTCCTTTATGTATCAAATTTTGAAAACAATGTTGTTGGAGTTTATTTCTGTTGAATAATATTTAATTTTGTTGAGGCCTTTGTGCCAAGATTTGTTGGAAGTTGATATTAATTTAAAAGAATTTTCCGCTGCAGTTTACGTGATGATTTGTTGTTAAATTAAATAGTTTTATTTTCTATTTAAGAATTTTTGAAAAGTAGTGTAATGCTCCGTTTGTTGATTTACTCTGATTAAATTATTTGAATATTATGCTGTTTGGAGAACGGGGTGTTACAATTGGTATCAGAGCAGGTTGGTCCGTCAGGCCAATTAGTAGAGTCGCGTCGAGCCTAGTAGTGTTGTGTGACAGCTTTACACTGTCTTTTGTTGTCCTGATTTGTTGTTGTTGTGTAGAGAACTGGTTGTAGTATAACCATGTTCATTTTAATTGTCTTAGTAAGACGGTGTATTTCTCTTCAGTTGAAGAAGAGAGTAGAGCAGAGTTCTTGAGCACTAAGCAGCTGAAGCAGTTAGAACGTGATGGAATCTTGATGTTTTCCTTGATGGCGTATTTGTCGGTGGAGAATCAAGCTGTGATTGATAGGTTGCCGATGGTGAATGAATTTCCAAAAGTATTTCCTGATGAGATTCCTGATGTGCCACCAGAGAGGGAGGTTGAATTTCAATTGACCTTGTTCCAGGAACGAAGCCGGTGTCGATTGTAACACTCTAAATTCTATTTTATGACTTGTGGTGATTTTTAATTGATTTTGGTGTGCTTGGTGTATTTTACTTGAATTTATAAATGATATATGGAATATTTGGTGTGTTATTATTTATTATAATTATTTGTAGTGTTTTATGAAAATAGGAGAAATAATATTTTTATAGTTGAATTAAGGGATTTAATAGAAATGATTAGAATTAAGGAGAGTTTAATATAATTTAGTGGGAGAGTAAAGAGTAAAAGGAGGTTATGCTTTGGGTGGAAAGAGTAGGAAAGGAATAGTCAGTAAAGGAAATAGGAGAAACAGAATACGTATCAGTAAGAAAGAAAAACAGACTTTTCGGGAGAAAGTGAGAAGAGCCAAGAGCCAAGGGGAATTGCTAGGAATTGCTGTAGATTTTGCTGAATTAAGGTAAGGGTGGGCTAGCAAATCATTAGTTAATATATACATATATGTTTTCATGATTTTGCATTGAAATTGTTGTTTCCGGTTTAGGTTTTATGAATATGATAAAATGCTAAATGTTGATGATTGGTGTTGTTGATTCTGTTTATCTGAGTTATTTTGATGCCTTGGTGAGTAGTGAACCCATAAACCTTATTCTAAAATCATTGTGGGTGATTGGGGAATCAAAAATGGGATTTTCGGATGATATAGGGTTAGAAATCGTAAGTTGGAATTCTGCCCAGATGAATTCTCGCTTAAGCGAGATAGCTGTTCGCTCAAGCGAGCGGCACTTTCCCTTACCCAGAACTGTTTCGCGCCCGTTCGCTCAAGCGAGCGCCAAGCGAACTCCAAGCGTGCAAGACCTGAAGTTACGTCTTTTTGGTCGCTTAAGCGAGCAACGCGAATTTTGCCCCGAATTTGGAAAATAGTCTGTTCGCTTAAGCGAACCAGAAGCGAGCCACAAGCGAGGAAAAGCCAAATTTACGTCTTTTTGTTCGCTCAAGCGAGAAGCTACTCGCTTAAGCGAGCTGGGTCCTGTGCGACCCAAAACGTGATTTTTCTAAGGTGTTCTAAACCCAAACCTAAGCTTCCTAGGTTGATTATTGGATTTTTAGAGAATTTTTGGAGTGATAATATTGTAGATTGGAGATGTTTATGATGCATATATGGATGAGTCTTATATGAAATGAAATGAATTATACTATGCTATGTTTGCAATTGTTCATGGTGTTGTGGTGTGGTTGAGTCTAGTTGGGGAGGTGTCCTAGTTGGTGTTGTCGTTGGTTGCATGGTGAAAATGCACCACTATTTTGTCGTATGGTTGTATGTAGATATACTCCTTGAGTCTCATAACTCATTTGCATTGGTGGGGGCTCATGCCCCAGAATGTTTATACATTCAACTGGTGAGGGCTCATGCCCTGGAATGCTAGTCATTCACTTTGGTGAGGGCTTATGCCTTGGGATGCTTTAACCATCCATTTTGGTGGGGGCTTATGCCCCGGAGTGCTTAGCACTCAACGCGCGTAGTTGGTACCACATTTGCATAATGCATTAGTTGTTAATGGAGTCTTGCATTAGAAGTTTAAGGTGTGAGTTGTTGTTGGTGAGGTGTCACCACAAGTGGCGTTGTTGTCGGTGTTGTTATTTAAGGTGAATCTAAATATTATTGTTGAAATGTTAATGAAGATTGCTGATGATTATGGTGATGATGAATGTTCTTGTTGTTGTTGTTTTTCAATACAACTTTATGAATTATATATATATATATATATATATATATATATATTGCTTTTGTTTTGTGAACTCACCCCTTCTGCTGGAATTGCCGCCTCGTGGGCAAGTGCAGGTAGCGATGGATAGATAGGAGTTGGCTCATTGTGTCGTAGGCTCTGATACGTAACGGGATGGGATTTATGTGATTCGATTTCATTCCTTTATGTATCATTTTTATTTGAAGGATTATGTTGATGAATATTTAATTAACACTGAAGGATATTTTTATTATGGTGAGGCCTTTGTGCCAGATATGTTGGTGTAGATGAATTTTGAGATGATTTTATAATGATTATTCCGCTGCAGAATTCTACAAAAGATTAATGTTGTTGATGTTTATTTAAATGGTTTTACTTTCTATTTAAATAAATTTTTAAATGTTGTGTGACATGCCCGTTCTTGGTGAACTCTGATGTTTTATATTATTTTTACGTTGATTTGGGAAACGGGGTGTTACATCGATGGCACCTTATCGTATGTCGGCGTCCGAGTTAGCTGAATTGAAGAAACAGTTGGAAGATTTGCTTGATAAGAAGTTTGTAAGACCGAGTGTTTCACCTTGGGGAGCGCCAGTGTTGTTGGTTAAGAAGAAGGATGGTAGCATGAGGTTGTGTATTGATTACCATCAGCTGAATAAAGTGACGATAAAGAATAGGTATCCACTTCCGAGGATTGATGACTTGATGGATCAGTTAGTGGGTGCAAGAGTGTTTAGTAAAATTGACTTGAGATCAGGTTACCATCAGATTGAGGTGATGGATGAAGATATGCAGAAGACGACCTTTAGGACACGATATGGACACTATGAATATAAGGTGATGCCTTTCGGTGTTACTAATGCGCCTGGTGTGTTTATGGAGTATATGAACAAAATTTTTCATGCTTATTTGGATCAATTTGTTGTTGTATTTATTGATGATATTCTAATTTATTCTAAGACTGAAGAAGAGCATGCAGAGCATTTGAAGATTGTATTGCAAGTGTTGAAAGAAAAGAAGTTGTATGCCAAGTTGTCCAAATGTGAGTTCTGGTTGAATGAAGTAAGTTTCCTTGGCCACATTATTTTTGGTAGCGGTATTGCTGTAGATCCATCGAAGGTTGATGTTGTATCACAATGGGAGACTCCGAAGTCGGTTACAGAGGTTAGAAGTTTTCTTGGTTTGGCTGGTTATTACCGCAGATTCATTGAAGGATTTTCGAAGTTGGCACTTCCTTTGACGCAGTTGACCTGTAAAGGTAAAGCCTTTGTGTGGGATACTCAATGTGAGAATAGTTTCAATGAGTTGAAGCAACGGTTGACGACTGCTCCTATTTTGATTTTACCGAAGCCAGAAGAACCTTTTGTTGTTTATTGTGATGCGTCCAAGTTGGGCTTAGGTGGTGTGCTTATGCAAGATGGGAAAGTAGTAGCTTATGCTTCTAGGCAGTTGAGAGTCCATGAAAAGAATTATCCTACGCATGATTTAGAGTTGGCGGTTGTGGTATTTGTGTTAAAAAATTTTAGGCATTATTTGTACAGTTCCAGATTTGAAGTGTTTAGTGATCATAAGAGTTTAAAGTATTTATTTGATCAGAAAGAATTGAACATGAGGCAGAGAAGATGGTTAAAATTGCTGAAAGATTATCATTTTAGCTTGAATTACCACCTCGGTAAAGCTAATGTGGTTGCAGATGCTTTAAGCAGGAAGACGTTGCATATGTCTGCTATGATGGTGAAAGAGTTTGAGTTGCTTGAACAGTTTAGAGATTTGAGCCTCGTTTGTGAAAGGTCACCTCAGAGTGTGCGGTTGGGCATGTTGAAGATTAATAGTGACTTCTTAAACAGTATCAAGGAGGCACAGAAGATTGATGTTAAATTTGTGGATTTGATGGCTGCTAGTAATCAAAATGCAGATGGTGATTTTAAGGTTGATGACCAAGGTGTATTGAGATTCAGAGGAAGAATTTGTATTCCTGATGATGAGGAGTTGAAAAAGTTAATCTTAGAAGAAAGTCACAAGAGTAGCTTAAGTATTCATCCAGGAGCTACTAAGATGTATCATGATTTGAAGAAATTGTTTTGGTGGTCCGGATTGAAACGAGATGTAGCACAGTTTGTGTATGCATGTCTGACTTGTCAGAAGTCTAAGGTTGAGCATCAGAAGCCTGCAGGGTTGTTGACTCCGTTAGATGTGCCTGAGTGGAAGTGGGATAGCATTTCCATGGATTTTGTGACTAGTTTACCGAACACTCCGAGGGGGCATGATGCCATATGGGTTGTTGTTGATAGATTCACGAAGTCGGCACATTTTATTCCGATTAATATCACTTTCCTGTAGCTCAGTTGGCAGAAATTTATATTCGGGATATTGTGAAATTGCATGGGGTTCCATCAAGCATTGTGTCGGATTGAGATCCAAGATTCACTTCAAGGTTTTGGAAGAGTTTGCAAGAGGCTTTGGGTTCAAAGTTGAGGTTGAGTTCGGCTTATCATCCGCAAACAGATGGTCAGTCGGAGAGAACGATTCAGTTGTTAGAAGATTTGTTGAGAGTGTGTGTACTTGAGCAAGGTGGAGCTTGGGATAGTCACTTACCGTTGATAGAGTTCACATACAACAATAGTTACCATTCGAGTATTGGTATGACACCGTTCAAAGCTTTGTATGGTCGGAGGTGCAGAACTCCGTTACGTTGGTTTGAGTCGGGAGAAAGTGTGGTGTTGGGACCAGAGTTAGTTCATCAGACTACGGAAAAGGTCAAGTTGATAAGAGAGCATATGACAGCGTCGCAGAGTCGACAAAAGAGTTATCATGACAAACGTAGAAAGGCTCTTGAGTTCCAGGAGGGTGATCATGTGTTTTTGAGGGTTACTCCTACGACGGGTGTAGGACGTGCATTGAAGTCTAAGAAGTTGACTCCAAAGTTCATTGGTCCTTACCAGATATCTGAGAGGGTTGGAATGGTGGCGTATCATATTGGGTTGCCACCACATCTTTCGAATTTACATGATGTGTTTCACGTGTCACAACTAAGGAAGTATGTAGCAGATCCTTCGCATGTCATTCCAAGAGATGATGTATAAGTTAGGGACAACCTTACGGTTTAGACTTCACCGTTGAGAATTGAAGACCGTAAAGTGAAGAAGTTGAGAGGCAAGGAGATACCTCTAGTGAAGGTTGTTTGGGGTGGAATCTTATCCAGAGTTGTTTGTTGCTTGAGGTAATATTTCGAGGACGAAATTCTCTAAGTTGGGGAGAGTTGTAACGCTCTAGTTTTTATTTTATTATTTTTGGTTGCTTTTGAATATTTTATTTGATTTTTAGATGATTTATGTGGATATGTGGTGTGTGATATTTGATTAAATGATTATTGTTACTATTATATGATAATTAGTGATTATTTTTATTATTTAAGTGAAATAGGAGAAAATAATAGTTATTTGAAAATGTGGGGAGTTATTGTAAGTTATTAGTAGTTATGGGAGTTATGTGAAATATTTAGAGGGAGTTAATGAAAATAGAAGGAGTTAAGGAAATAGAAGGTCAGTAAGTGATGACATGCTGTCATTACGTAATTTTATGTATATATTATTATATTATGGAGTTCACAAGGCAACTTAAGCAGCAAGAAAAGCAAGAAAAAGCAAGAAAACTGAAGAAAAAGGTTAAGTCACAAAACGTGTCATGTTGGTTGAAAAATGTGACACGTTTCTACAAGTCAGAACGCATGTTTTTGGAATTAAGGAAAACGTGTCACGTTGGCCAAAACGTGACACGATTTGTGAAACCCTAATTTTTGTTTCTTGTTACATAAGGAAAAACATGTCACGATCCACTTAAAACGTGACACGTTTGGGAGAAATTTTGTGCCTATTTAAGCTGAAGTCTATTCCGAAAACAAGGGTTACGAATCTTGGAGAGCAAAGTGCGATTTTGACATCAAGGCGACTGCAAGGAGGACAATTTCTTCATCCTTTTACCAGTTTCATGTATGTTTTATTGATTCAATTGATTATGCTATTTGTAAACATTGTTATGAGCAGCTAAATCTCTTAGAGATTGGATCCGAGATTATTCTTTGTAAACCCTAATTGATCTTATGTTGCTGTGATGAAACTCTATTCCTTATCAATGATTATTTAAGTCTTTATTCAATTCAGTTGTTCTTAATGCTTTTTATATCCTGATCAAATATAAATATGTTTTCGTGAGAATGAATGACTACTGACCCTAGCTTTCAACTTAGACTTAATTGAATTGTTCTAATAAACATGGTTAGTCTAGGAATGGATAATCGTTTATTAGTGATATTAGGTTAACGTGCTTAAACCTTCAAGAATTACTAGACCACATAAGGAATTAGGGGTTGTAGTTTAAGAGGAGGGTCCTAACTCAAGGGATTGATTAGGGCTATTTTGTTAACTATCGTGGGACTTAAAGAACCATTAATAGGAATAGAGTACAGTAACCAATTAGGGGAAACATAGAGGATTCGAAGATCCGATCTCATCTCTCTTAATATTTTCGAAACAAACTTTATCTTTTTGTTATTTGTTTTTAAAAACAAACCAAATCTTCCGCCTAGTGGCAAAACAAATATAACCTTTATAAATCCTATTGCATAACGAAATTAACTTATTGCGATTAAAAACAATCCTCGTGGGATCGATATTTTTAGTACTTCGATAGTATTTGGTGCACTTTCCAACCCTCTATCAAGTTTTTGGCGCCGTTGCCGGGGATTGTTGATTGATTTCAATAAGGCAATTTAGTTATAATTTAGGATTTCTACAATTTATTTTATGTTTTTTTAAATTTTGTTACTTTGTATTGTGCAGTGTTACTAAGGTATTTTGCTGTTTATGCGAGGTAGACGGAGTAAGGACGATTTACAATTCGATCCGGAAATAGAAAGGACTGCAAGAGCCAATCGGAGAACTTTCCGGTTGTCGAAGTCAGTCCCACCAATCGAAAAAGGGCGGTCACCGAGTCCGCCACCGTCCGAATCCTTGAAGTCTATTTCTCCTGAACCAAGTATCATGGGAGACGCCACACCGAGACCTAAGTTGGGAGACTACGGGCTAGCTACTCATCGTGGTCAACTAACACACACCTTCCGTCCTGCCAACCCTGCTGCTTTTGACATTAAGAGCACCGTTCTGAATGGGTTGAGAGACAAGAAATTTGATGGCACTGAAGCCATGAGTCCACATGAGCACCTGAGTAGGTTTGCAGAGACTTGTGAGTTCTGTGTACCTCCAGCTACTGTTACTGAAAGCCAGAAGAAGCTGCGGTTATTTCCTTTCACCTTGACAGGAAGAGCTAGAGATTGGTTGCTGACCTTACCAGGTGGTACCATCCAAACATGGGAGGAGCTCGAGCTGAAGTTCCTTGAGAAATACTTTCCTATGTCCAAGTATTGGGAGAAGAAGATGGAGATTCAAAACTTCAAGCAAGGGGAGAATGAATCTTTATATGATGCATGGGAGAGATTCACGTTAATGTTAAAGAGGTGCCCAAATCATGAACTTTCTGAAAAGCTGTATCTCCAAATCTTCACCGAAGGCTTGACACATAATATTAGAATGTTCTTAGATGCCTCAGCTGGAGGTAGTCTTAAAAACAAGACCGATCACGAGGTCGAAGACTTAATTGAAAGCATGGCTCAAAACAAGTATCGTGATAATGCGGAGAAGAAAAAAAGGGCATTATATGGGGTAAGTGACTCCACTTCTATTCTAGCAAACCAGGCAGCCATGAACAAACAAATCGAAGCTCTAACTAAGGAGTTTCAAGGATTCACTTTGGCAAACAAACAACAAATAGCGGCAGTAAAGTGTGACTTATGTGGAGAAGGACATGCTAATGGTGAGTGTGTACCGGAAGGATTTAGTGAGGAATTTGTGAACTATGTGAATTTTCAAAGGCAAAACCCTTACTACAATCCCGGTTTTAACAAGCATCCCAACTTGAGTTATTCTAACAACAACACTCTCAATCCTCTACTTCCAAATCCTCAACAACAACAACAACCAAGAAAGCCTTCAGCTCTTGAAGAAACAATGATGAATTTCATGAAGATGACTCAAGGTAACTTTGAAGAGATGAAGAAGAGCCAAGAAGCTGAGAGAAAGAACAATGAAGCCTCAAGGAAGTTGCTTGAGACTCAAATCGGGCAAATGGCCAAACAATTGGCTGAACAAAGCAAGGGAGGATTCTCAGGTAATACTAAAGATAACCCTAAAAATGAAACGTGCAATGTTATTGAACTTAGGAGCAAAAAGGTTCTCACACCTTTAGTTCCAAAAGTTAAGAAAACAGTTGATGATGTTGTGACGGAGGAGGTAGAAGCAGATGGTGAAGTTGAAAAAGAAATAGAGGGAGTAGTTGAAAAAGAGAGTGATCAAGGAGAAGTTGAAAAAGAAAAGAAGGAAAAATCAGAGGGAGAAAAAAGTGAGAGGTTAATAGATGAAGACTCTATCTTGAGGAAGTCTAGGAGCCAAATTTTGAAAGATGGTGATAAACCCCAAGTTGTACCATCGTATGTAAAGCTTCCATACCCTGATCTAGCTAAGAAGAAAAAGAAGGAGGAAAGCCAATTCAAAAAGTTCATGGAACTTTTCTCACAACTTCAGGTGAATATTCCTTTTAGTGAAGCCCTTGATCAAATGCCCGTTTATGCAAAGTTTATGAAGGAGTTATTGACCGGTAGAAGAAAGCCAAAAGATGACGAGAACATAGCTCTTTCAGAAAACTGTAGTGCCATCCTCCAAAACAAACTTCCACCAAAGATGAAAGATCCAGGTGCCTTTACTATTCCTTGTTCCATTGGATCGGCGAAAGTTGGTAGAGCTTTATGTGACTTAGGGGCAAGTATCAACTTGATGCCTCTATCTATGATGAAGAAGCTTGGATGTGGGGAACCAAAACCAACAAGAATGACCCTCACTTTAGCTGATTGGTCCATCTCTTATCCTTTTGGCGTTTTAGAAGACGTGCTCGTAAAGGTAAATGAGTTAGTATTTCCCGCTGACTTTGTTATCATGGATATGGCTGAAGATGATGAGACACCACTCATTCTAGGAAGACCTTTCCTTGCAACTGGTCGTGCCTTGATTGATGTTGAAATGGGGAAGCTTATGTTGAGATTTCATAATGAACAAGTTGTGTTTAACATCTTCGAAGCCATGAAGCATAGAGCTGAAAACCCAACGTGCTACCGTATTGACGTTGTCGAAGAGATTGTTGAAGATAATTCTCGTGAACCTCAACCAACACAACCCATGGAGAAAGCAATTGTGAATTCTATGGAGAGTTGTGATCTTGATGAAGATTTGGAGGTGAAGGAGTGTGTTACGCAATTAGAGGCAAGCAAACAAGAAGTGGAACCGGTAAAGATTGAAAAGTTACTTCTTGACGAGAATAAAGGGGCGCTTACTTTAAGTGTTGAAGAGAAAAAGAGTCCTGAATTAAAAGAACTACCTTCTCACCTAAAGTATGTCTTCTTAAGCAAAGACGCCTCTAAACCAGCAATCATCAGCAACACCTTGACACCTTTAGAAGAAGAAAAATTGATGAGGGTGTTACGGGAGAATGAAGGAGCATTGGGATGGAAAATTTCTGATTTGAAGGGTATTAGTCCAGCTTATTGCATGCATAAAATTCATATGGAGGCTGAATACAAACCGGTTGTTCAACCTCAATGAAGACTAAACCCCACAATGAAAGAAGTTGTTAAGAAGGAGGTGCTGAAACTACTAGATGCAGGTATGATTTACCCTATCTCTGATAGCTCTTGGGTGAGTCCTGTTCATGTGGTGCCTAAGAAAGGTGGAATGACGGTGGTGGCTAATGAGAAAAATGAATTAATACCCACCGGTACCGTCACTGGTTGGAGGATGTGCATAGATTACCAGAGGTTAAATACCGCAACAGGGAAGGATCACTTCCCGTTACCATTCATGGATCAGATGATAGAGAGGTTGGCTGGCCAAGCCTTTTATTGCTTTTTGGATGGGTATTCGGGGTATAATCAAATTGCGGTGGCTCCAGAAGACCAAGAGAAGACTGCCTTCACTTGTCCGTTTGGTATCTTTACGTATAGGAGAATGCCCTTTGGGCTGTGTAATGCGCCGGCGACCTTTCAAAGGTGTATGCTCTCCATCTTCTCTGACATGATAGAGAAGAACATCGAGGTATTTATGGATGACTTTTCTGTTTTTGGTAAGTCTTTTGATCAATGTTTAATCCACTTAGATGCCGTCCTTAAAAGATGCACCGAAACTAACCTCATTTTAAATTGGGAAAAATGCCATTTTATGGTAAACGAGGGTATAGTTTTGGGGCATAAGATAAGTGCTAAAGGCATAGAGGTGGATCAAGCAAAAATAGAGGTTATAGCAAAACTTCCCCCTCCTGTTAATGTTAAAGGGGTGAGGAGTTTCTTGGGGCATGCTGGTTTCTATCGGCGTTTTATAAAAGATTTTTCAAAAATATCAAAGCCCCTTTGTAACCTCTTAATCAAAGAAAATGAGTTCAATTTTGATGATGAATGTTTAAATGCTTTTTCTTTGATAAAGACCAAGTTGGTGACTGCACCAATAATCATTGCACCCGATTGGGATGAAACTTTTGAATTAATGTGTGATGCAAGTGATTATGCTGTTGGTGCAGTCCTAGGCCAACGCAAGAACAAATTTTTCCATGCAATTTACTATGCAAGCAAGGTTTTAAACGAAAACCAAGTTAATTATTCTACAACTGAAAAGGAATTGCTTGCGGTAATATCTGCTTTGGAAAAATTTCGTTCTTATCTAATCGGCTCCAAAGTCATTGTTTTTACAGATCATGCAGCCCTAAAATATCTTCTGACAAAGGGGGATTCAAAACCTCGGCTTTTGAGGTGGATCCTTTTGCTGCAAGAATTTGATATAGAGATCCGTGACAAGAAGGGAGTCGAGAACGTGGTGGCTGATCACCTTTCAAGGTTGGAGAACAAAGAGGTGACCGCGAAAGAACAGGCCATTGTGGCTGAATTTCCGGATGAAAAGCTGTTTGTTATTGGAGAACGGCCTTGGTTTGCCGACATGGCGAACTACAAGGCCGGTAATATAGTTCCGGATGACTTGGCTTCTTCCCAACGGAAGAAATTCTTCAAGGATGCAAACCACTATCTATGGGATGATCCATATTTGTTTAAGGTAAGCACTGACGGGTTAATAAGACATTGTGTTGCAGGTGAGGAAGCCAAAAGTATTATGTGGCATTGCCATAGCTCAGCTTATGGGGGCCACCATAGTGGAGAAAGAACCGCGGCAAAGATCTTGCAAAGTGGATTCTGGTGGCCCACCTTGTTCAAGGACTGCCAAGACTTTGTGTGGCCGTGTGACAAATGTCAACGGACAGGTAACATATCCAAGAGGAACGAGATGCCCCAATTAGGAATAATTGAAATAGAACCATTTGATTGTTGGGGTATCGACTTCATGGGAAGATTCCCTTCCTTTGACTCTTACCTTCATATCTTAGTTTATGTCGATTATGTTACTAAGTGGGTTGAAGCGATACCGTGTGTTGCTAATGATGCCAGAACTGTTGTCAATTTTCTCCAAAAGAATATTTTCACTAGGTTTGGAACGCCTAGAGTCTTGATCAGTAATGGGGGGAAGCACTTTTGCAATAATCTTCTTGAAAATGTGATAAGAAAATATAATATAAGGCACAAAGTTGCAACTCCCTATCACCCACAAACTAGTGGTCAAGTAGAGGTTTCAAACCGGCAGCTGAAATAGATTCTAGAAAAGACAGTTGCGTCTAATAGGAAAGATTGGTCCAAAAATTTAGATGACGCACTGTGGGCGTATAGGACAGCCTTTAAGACTCACATCGGGTTCTCACCCTATCAATTAGTCTATGGAAAGGCTTGTCATCTTCCAGTCGAGTTAGAGGATAAAGCTTACTAGGCCATTAAGGCCTTAAATTTTGATCAAGTAGCCGCTGGTAAGAAAAGACTTTTGAAACTAAATGAACTTGAGGATATGAGGCTTATAGCGTATGAAAATGCGCTCATCTACAAAGCCCGGACTAAAAGGTATCATGACAAGAACATAGTATCTAGGGATATTAACTCTGGACAACTAGTTTTGTTATACAATTCCAGGTTGAAGCTGTTCCCTGGAAAGCTCAAGTCAAAATGGTCTGGACCTATCTTGGTCAAGAGCGTGTCACCATATGGAGCTGTTGAATTAATCACGCCGGAGGGTGACAGAAGTTTCAAAGTAAATGGACAAAGAGTTAAGCCATATCTGGGTGGCAACCTACCAAAAGAAAGGGTAGGATTGATGCTGAAGGACTTGTAAAGGTCCGTAGGAGTCAAGCTAGTGACGGTAAAAAAGCGCTTTGTGGGAGGCAACCCACCATTTTATCACAGGTAGTATTTCTATTTTTATTTTATTGCTTTCAAAAAAAATCAAAAATACAAAAATATTTTCGCTGAAACAATCAGAGGAAGAAAAATTTTCAAGTCCAATACTGGGCAAAATCGTGACACGTTTTGGGCAAAACGTGACACGATTTCTGAAGTTATAATTGATGTCTCAAAAATTTTCTAAGTTATAATTGATGTCCATTCTGCCATGCCAAATCGTGACACGTTGGCCAAAACGTGACACGATTTCTGGGCACGTAAAATTTCATAACAGCTGAATCGTGACACGTTTTGCCCAAACGTGACACGATTTTGGTGGTTTCAAATTTTTTTTTGACCGTTATAAATCGAGAAACGTGACACGTTTTTGGCCAAACGTGACACGTTTTTCTCCCCTATTTATACCCTGCACACGAATTTCTTCCCATTCACTTCCACAAGTAGCCAAACTCTGCCCAAATTTTACTAGAACCCTAACCCACGATTTTCCTAACCTTACACATCAAAAACCTTCATCTTTTCATCTCCAAATCACCAAACCAACCACAAAAACCAACCTCATCATCATCAACCTCTCAAAAATCATCATCCACTCCCTAACCTAAAACCCTAATCTCAAACCCTAGCCTTTTCCTACCTAACCCTAACCTTACACCATGGTTGATACCCGAAAGAAAGGAAAGGCCCCTCAAGCTAAAAAGTCTAAAACCACCGCCAAACGCAAACAACCGGTCAAACCTACAGCCCCACCGGCCATACCACCTTCTCTCGCTTACCGTTTCCATGACACCCCAACCCGAGACCGGTTCAAAGAGATAAGAAGTTACCGTGTTATACCAGAGAGGGGGTTTCTACTCCCTAAACTTTTAGGAAACCCGGAATTCGAACAAGTTATCACAGCTCGAGGGTGGCACGGGCTTAATGACATGGTCTTTCCAGAAGCCAATAAGACAATGGCACTTAAGTTTTATGCCAATGCTCGGTTCTCCAGGAGGCGGTATGAATCTTATGTGCAGGGAAAGGACATCAATTTTTCCCCTGATGCTATCAATGCCATGTTGAAGATTGTTCCTCCGGAACAATGTGATGTTAAGAGGAGGAGGGAGACTTGTGCTAATTGGGATGATGAGACATGGGAAGAGGTGAAGTCTTTGTTGTGTGTGGAGGGTTCTCAATGGCAAGGGAGCAGAAGAATGTTGCTGAAGGCGGATTTCAAGCCGGTTGCAAAGGCTTGGGCATCTTTTGTGGTGCAAACTTTGGAGGGAACTTCGTGTTCATCGGAGATTCCTTTGGTTCGAGTGCACACTATTATGCCATTCTGGAGGGGAGCCCTATAAATGTTGGTGAGTTAATTGCCAGGAACATAGCTGACTTTGTCCAAGGAAATAAGAAGGCAATCCCTCACATGAGCCTCATCAACTGGCTTTGTGAGGAAGCTGACTGCGAGTCCTACATCAATGACCTCGAGACAAAGATGATGAAGCCGATCACTGATAATTACATGGAGGCTTTTTTGAAGGATTATTTGGAGCGCATGCAGCAGTTAGGAGCTGAGGAGGAAGCATGCCCTCAGCCTTAGCCACAGCCACAACAGCCCCCGCCTCAGCCAGAGTTGGTGTCGGGAGAAGGAAGCAGCCAACAAGGTGCCCACGCACCTATTCATCCCATGATGCTGGACTACATGTTCGGCCACTGGAACTGGATGAATGAGGTGTCAGACCAAGAGTATTGAAACCGTCCTAGGTTCGGGCCGGAGCTTACTAAGGCAGTCTGCCTCAACAGGAGAGCGATTACTGGGTCTTTTGACCGTTTTGATGTGTCCGAGGAGGCTATGGACCAGTACTTTGATGTCACCAGAGGTCGTGCCCAAGCAAGAGAGCAGGAGATTAGGGCAGACTTTGCTGCTGGTGGTGCAAGGTCTAGGTCACATTTTGGTGAGGATACATATGAGGAGTAGAACCCGAGCACATGGATTGATCCGGACTTGATGCAGGATTGAGTGGGCTACTGATGGCTCATCTCTTATGATTTTTCTTTTTGTTTCAGTATTTTTCATTTCAATGTACTTTTATTTTTATTTTCGAACAATTTGAAGTTTAATCAGTTGTATCCCCCTGTGATGTAATTGAGCCTGGACTTGTTTATTATTGATGAATTTATGTGTTTTATTGACCTTTTACAGTTTAGTAACAAATGGGTGTTCAAGTGATGTTTCCAAAAGTTCATAAGGAGGAGTGACTTAATTCAAAGGCGAAGTGTACAGCAGTGCTAGGTAGTCACAACTCCCAGATATCATAACTGTAAGGTTCATGGCCAAATTTATTTTTTCCATTTACTTATATAGAGTGTTCCATGCATCTACATTTCTAGAACTTGCATTGTTTCTCTTCTGTTAATTGGTTTTTGTCAAATACACACTGAGGCAAAAGTGCTTGGTCCTGTGAGCCTTTTGAAGCCTACCTTGATTTTATTGAATTTATCCTTTTCTTAGACAAGTTGAGCCGGTAGGTTTAGAACTTTCGTTGTTCGGTGACAAACTACATAACAAACTTAGAGACTCTTAGGATTTATCCCATGTTGTTTTTCTGAGTTAGGCATTGTAGAATGTTGCTCAAAATTAAGTTTGGGGTTGCTTTGGAATGTGCAACCAATTAAGTTTGGGGTGGGGGTGTAGTCTTATATATGTCTTCAAGTTTTCAACTCCTTATATAGGGAGAAATATGAGAGACCTTGAAGAGGTGCCAATTCATTACTTTGAGTCCTTGAGAAAGCTTAATCATAGATGTTGGAATGTTTTTTGACATGGTTAACGTCGTTAAAATGTCATTTGAAATTCGTTTGCTTCAAAAGAGATTATCTGTTTCATTTCAACTATCCTTGAAGTTCTTTGTTTGTTTCTACACTTGGTCATAAAAAGAGAAACAATACTACTAGAGTATGATAACGACCTATTCAAAAGATGACAAAACTGATGAGAGTCTTTTAATGCTGACGTGACCTTCAGAGTTGAGACTTCCAGAAGCTTCATTGCTTTATAGTCCAAGTCTTCATAGTCTTCATAGTCTGAGTCCTTAAGAGTTTTGTATCCTTCAGAGTCTTGTCTAGAATTCCAGCTTCTCTCAAAATCCAATTGCTCTTAAGTGTGCTCAATGTCTTGTTCTTCCATAACCAAAACTTGATTTTATACTTTAAATTTTAATTATATGGTCCTGCATACTCACACATTAACATATTTGATTGTTCTTTTATACTTTGTTAGCATCAAAATTTCTGAGGCATTGTACAAAATCCATTTTGGTTCAATAATATCAAGTAGATCATATTCATGAAATTTTATTCAAAAATGTAAAATCATTTGGTATGTCATTGAAATAGATCAAAATTAATGATTTATGCACTTTTATATAATACCATTAATCTTTGTGTATCTCAAGAGCATATCAAATGATTTAAGATGTTCATAAAATTTGATATAAATGGCTTATATGATGTAAATCTACAATCCAGCAGTTAAATTTTAAAAATATATATCAGTTAAACGACATTTAACCATATAATAATATAATATTATAGTGATGTAATTTGATCATTCAAATACATATACGAGAAAGTCTTCTATATACATGTTCATGTAAACAAATACATTCCTCTGATGTGATCTTTGCAAATAAAGTAGTGGTTCATGTCTCACATGGCATGACACATTGTGCGATCGATATGCCTGCATATTTAATTTTTCCACCCATTTTCTATGGTTTGTTTTCTGCTTTCTCTATCATTTGGTACTTTATTTTTTTGACAAATCATTTGGTACTTTATATTTTTCAAAATAGAATATTATGTCAAACAAGTCAATGAGTATGTGTAATTAAGCTGCTTCTATTTTTTTTTGGTTGGGTATAGCAAACCGTTCCTCGTGTTGTTAGGGTTAGATAAATATTTTTTTTGTTTAAATATGTTTTTAGTTTATAAATATATCAACTCTTTGTTTTAATCTTTTTAAAAAATTCTTTCATTTTTAATCCTCTAAAAAGTTTCCATTTCAACTAATGGCCCCTCCTTTTAAGTAAACTCATACGTAAAATTCATATTTTTGAATAAAAGTTTGCAGAAAAGTTTATAATATTATAAGAATCTTTCAAAAAAAAAAATTTGAATTTTTTAACAGAATATGAATTAAATATGAATTTATATATTTTTTCGGTTAAAAATTCAATTTTTTATTCATGTTTTGTTAAAAAAAAACTATTTTTTTCAAAGATTTTTACAATATACTACACATTTTTGCATAATTTCATTAGAAAATACATGAGTCGGTTTAAAAATAGGGATCAAAAGTGGTGATTGAAAAATTTATAAGGACTAAAAGTTAAGGAAATATTTTATAGGGACTAAAACAAAAATCTGATATATTTATAGGGACCAAAAATATATTTAACCCTTTTTTTAATAACAAATGTTAATAACTATTTAATAGATTAATTTTTTTTCTCTTTTGTTTGGCTACCTCCAACTTCTTATCCTTTAATTGAAATTAGTTGAACTATCCCACCCCTTTCTAAATATACTTAATAGCTTGTAATTGGATTGATTTATTTGAATTTATCTATTGACACAGACAATTGTGAAACTATTTGACAATGTTGTTCAATTTATTTCCAAAAACTCTCTAGATTGAATATCTCATGAAACAATTTATATGTAGCTTAGGAGGATCTAAGATCCAAAATGGACCTTCCTATTTTTAGTAAATTTTAATAATATTACACATATCTTCTAATAATAATAATAATAATAATAATAATAATTATTATTATTATTATTATTATTATTATTATTATTATTGTTGTTGTTGTTGTTTTAATAAAGTTTAGCTTTATTTTATTTTTATAGAAGATAACATATACATAAACATTTTATTTTTGCGCATAAAATAGATACATTAACTATATTATAGTTTTTTAATATATATAAAATTGATAAGAGAAACTTATAATAAGAGACGAAAAGGCTATTATATAGCACCAAATACGTCGTTGTGTTACTCCAAGTAAAAGTTTTGAGGTCACTTGGTTTCAAGAATCTTTTTCGAAAATTGCTCTCTCCCAATAGAACTTGCTCACCTGCAAAGGAATCTTCCAAAATATCTCCACCTGATTTAACTTACGCAGTTGTATAACCAACGGGAGTTAAGTCACGTTGTGTTATGTTATAGAAACAGAACAACAACCATTCTTCTAAAAGAATTTCCAAAACTTCCAAGTGTGATTTTGCTCTCTCTCAAGTGCGTTTTTCACCAATCTTAAGCCAAACAACACTAATTACAACTCAAAGATCAATTAAGTGTTTATTATCCTATTGCATTGTTTTTTTTTGTTTAATTGTTAGAGTTTTTTTGGATAAATTTCACATAGTTAGGTTTTTAAGATTTGATTTGGATGTTAGTTTTTAGGATTCTTAATGATAAATTAAGTTAGAAAATGTTGTTTAGATGTTGATTAGAGTAGGTTTGACTCAAATTGTGGTAGTTTAGGGTTTAGAACTTGTTAGATTTTATGTTATTTAATGTTACATTCTACGTGTTTGATAAAATGTCTCAATGAATTTTCTTTTGATTTTTTCAATGTTAATGATGAAATTAGTTAGAAATTGGATTGTTAATGTTGAGTGCAATGCAATGTTAATGATGAAATGTCTGAATGAATTGTTTCAATGTTAATGTTGAATGAAATTGGATTGTTAATGTATTGCGAGTGTGAGTGAAATTGAGTGCAACTGTTTGCATTGTTTACATGGATGAATTAGTTTTGAGTGTCATCAAGTGCAATTGGATTGTTAAACCATTAATTTTTTGCATTGTGTAGATATGTCTAAGAAGAAGAGTGTGGCTGAATCGAAAAAAAGGGTGAGAAAGATATGAAAAAGAAAGTAAAAACCACCATGACATGGCACGACATCAAATATGAAGGATCTATAGGAAAAAAAAAAGCAATGTGAAGGTGCCAGTATACAATTTCAACAAGGTGAGATGGAGTGGAAGAACATGTTATTTTGGTCCACAACCAAAATTAGGTGCCCCAGGAACTGTCGAGGACAATCCTATTGACTTAAATGATGAGGGAGAAAATTAAAAGAGATTTTGTAATGACTTTTAATAATGTCTCTCTTTTTAGATGTTTTTGGATATGATGTTTTGAGCCTTTGCACATTTTGGTATAAATTTGGCATTTTGAATAAATTTGATTAAAGTTGTGTATTATAACTTTCAATTATGTCTGAATGAATGAAGCAATTATGCTTGTCCTGCTTGGTGCAAAACCTGTGTGACTTAAGTCATAACTAAAAAAACACAAGTACGCGTAATAAATTCCAAAAATACATGATTTCATTTAGTTTTAATTTCATCAACGTTACATTACATTAGACTCTTCCTAAATATGTGGTATCATTATGATGTTGGATTTAAATTAAATTCTTGAAAGTTTGCTCAAAATGTTGGTATTAAAGTGTCTTATACTTAGTGTAAAAATTTGCAAGACTATTTGAAAACTCAAAAGAATGGAGAGATCACAACACATGTATTATACCAAATCAACTTTATAGGTTATCACATCGAATTTCGTCATATAATATGAGTCATGACAAAAAGGAATGCATTCCAATACATTCTTTTGAACTTAATCCTACTGCCCTACTAACTAATAAGTTTTAATTGACAGAGGGGTATGATCAAGCACAAAACATCATCTTAGAAATGCATTTTCATTTGTCATACTCATCTTATATGAATGAATTCGATGTTGTGTTCTCTTTATTCTTTTGAATTTTCAAATAGTCTTGAAAACCTTTACACCAAGTATAAGACACTTTAATACTAACATTCTTAGCAAACTTCCAAGAATTAAACTTAAATTCCAACAAAATAAAGACAATACATAATAATGCTACCTAAACATAATCATCTGGCTGAGTCAAACTCTTAAGAATATCTTCCGGTGCTCTCAACAACATATCATCCATCTCAATCCTCGTGAACATGTTGTGCTAACGAAATACAAAGAACATGCTCCCCACACAGTCATCGTTTTTGAGCATTATCTTGTCAAATTGCAATATCTCGGGACGTCCATACTGAACGTCTTCTAACCTCCTTGTGTCTTCGGGGTTGAGTCCTTGGTTAATTTCATTAAGTTGATCCTTCAGATCCTTGAACGTGACATTGTCCCGAACCTTGAAGAAATTGGGATTTCCATTGTTGAAGCATACTTGAACATTGAACAAATTGTCAATTGATTCAGATCAATACCGTACGAAATTAAAAACAATAAATGAAAAACTCATTCAAACATTTCATGAAACACCTGGAGTGCAAATTATACATAAACCCTAAAACTAAAAACTACAAGATAAACATGCAAACATTTAAGCAACATAAGTCATTCACATGTAAACATTGTATAATTTTTTGCCAAAAAAATTAAAATTTAAACAAATCCTAAAACTAAAAAATTTCTAAGTTTATGTGTCCAAAAATTAAACCATAAGTCATTCACATGTAAACCTTGAAGAAATTGGGGTTTCCATTGTCGAACCACCTTTACAATAATGCAATTTATCTTTTCTTTAAGTTTATGTTTTAAACCTTTAATGTCTATTACTTGCATTTTCTTTACTTTTTCAAGTCTCTTTTACTTGCCCTGTCGAGAGACAGTTACCTTTTCTTGCAAAAGAACTCGTCTTGTTCATTAGGGAACCTATGAACCTGATGAACTTTTACTCACTTTTTTGAAAACAATATGCACAACATGTCCTAGGATTTCCGGTTTGATCCTGCTTGTAATAACCAAAACCAACCCTTCTTGTTCCCCAAAAACACCGGTGAAAAATTGGCACACCTAGTAGGACCCTGTTTGTGCATTCTTTTTAAAACTTTTGTGGAGGAAATCTCAACAACATTTCAAACTTTTTTCTAAAACTGATTTTTTTTCAAAACCGTTTTTGTGAGACTTGTGTTTTCTGGAAATTTGTAATTTTTTTATTCAAGTTTTTCAGAAATATATCTTGTTTGTGTATGCATTTAAGAAGTGGTAAATCTTTAAAAACAATGACTAGACCCACTATCAGTGGCACTTCTGCGTCATGACAATAATCACAGTCTTTATCACAAGCACAATCTACACAGGAATATGCCCCTACGGTGGGTGCTGCTGTACCAATGGCCATAGGAGAAACCATGATTATGCCAGTTTCGACAGAAATGGGAGTAACCGCTTCGACAATCAGAAATGGGACCCTTTGTGCCTCCATTCACTGTTGGTGTACTCGTTTCTACTATTGATGAATATTTGAACATATTCATATTGTTGAAGGCGAGATGTTCTACTCAGGTGCTTGAACATGAGTTAGTCGAAATGGCTGCTGGCGGCCTAGATTATTCCATTAGGAAGAAGTTAGATGTAACGCCCACTTTCGTTTTATTATTTATTTAAATTGAGTTTAGGTGATTATATTATATTTATATAATATATGTGTGATTTTGGTATGTTTTGAAGATTTTGGATGATTTAGTTGATGTTGTGATAAGTTATAATTTTTGTGGATTTGATAAGATTAAGGGACTTATTTTATTGTTAAATAAAATAAGATTTGAAAATAAAATAAAATATTTAGTTGTGGGTTAGTTTTGGATTTTAGAGAGTTATGTGGGAGAAAGAGTAAATAAGATAAGATTTGTTGGGAGTATAAATAAGGAAGTTAGGTTTAGAAAGTCAGTAACGCGTATCAGACTTTTGGAAAAAGGGAGAAACGCACGTGAAGAGAAGAGAAGGAGAGGAGTGCTGCGATTTTGCTTCTAACCAGGTAAGGGTGAGACTAATAATTCTGTAATATTGATTAACATGATTCTGATGATTAATTAGCTTGAATTAGGGTTGAATTGGAAAGGTAGAAAACTAGGTTTAATCCCTAGAATTGGTGAATTGAACGGTAGGAATTGGTGTATTTGATGTAGGAATAGGTTACAGAACTTAGAATATGATTAATGCTGTGATTACAGTCGTATTTGGGGCTTAACATGATGAAAAATAGGATTTGGGGTGAAAAAGTTCGTAATCCCGTAGTCTGTTCTGGCATCGTTCCGCCAGGCGGGACATAGCTCGCCATAGCGACAAACCTTCATCGCTCGCCAGGTGAGATTTAGCTCACCATGGCGACAGACCTGAAACTTTCCGCCAGGCGAGATTTAGCTCGCCATGGCGACGAACCCGTAACGGTTCGCCAGGCAAGAAAACCTTCCGCCATGGCGAGAGAGGCCTGTAATCTCTCGCCAGGCGAGCAATTGAGCTCGCCATGGCGACCTGTGCTGTGACAGAAGTTCACATTTTCCATGTTTATGCGATCTGTTTCGCACAAGACTTTGAGAGAGGATCCTGAAGTGTTAGTAAGACCTAATGGTAATATTGAGAGCAATCTGTAGAGCCGTTTGAGATGGGACAATGTTAACTGAGCTTTAGTTTAAGTATTACGCATTATGTAAGTTATGAATAAAGTTTATGATTCCATTGTTTGTACTTGGTATAATAATATCATTCTTATTTGAGATGTGATTATGCTGCTATTGTTATTAAACTAAGTGCATGATGTTTATATATATGATGAATAAGATGTTGTTTAACTCCAAATTCTTGGATGCATTATGATAAGGTGATTAAGGTGTTTTGTTGTTTAGAGTCCATGCATTAGCATACATTGAGCTTAGTCCTCACCATGATAGGAGCTTGGTCTTCCACACAACTTATAGGAGCTTTGTCCTCCGCACGTTTTAAAGTATATTAATACTTATGATGAAGTTTGGTACCACATGCATATAAGGAGTCTAAGAGCATTGTCGCATTGTCATGTTTATGATTTATGCTATTGTTGATGATTGAATAAGTGATTACGTGATAACTGTTTATCAATTATAATAAGTTGATTAAGAATGCTGTGATGTTAATTATGAATTTGAATTATATTGATTAATATTATTTGATTATGAAATCTCACCCCTTCTGCTGGAATTGCCGCCTTGTGGGCAAGTGCAGGTGATCGTGCTTAGTGTGCAGCTGCTTCGTGAGTGGCCTTGCCTCACTGTGTCGTCTAGGTCGCTCTGATACGTAACGGGATGGGTTTATCTATTATGCATGCTTCATTATTTTACGTGGAATTTTATGTTATTTTGTTATAATGCAATTAACTCTTTTGAGACATTTTTATGGGGCCTGCGTGCCAAACGTTTTATGATTTATAAGTACTTTTCCGCTGCAATGTTTTGAAGTTGTTGGGTTAAATTATTATTTAACTGATTTCGGATTATGTTATGTGAAGTCACGTTGTTTTGATGTGTACTCTGATTATTTATTTTAAAGAAATTTTTATGTTGGGAAAACGGGGTGTTACATTAGACACTCAACACTTCAGAGATATTGCTCAGTTAGCCGTTAGAGTTTGACAAGTCGAAAAACTGAAGGCTGAAAAAGCTAAAACTCATAAATATAAAAGAGAAAAGGTCGCTTACATAGAAACCAATAAAAGTGACCAAGAATTCGACATAGCCTTTAAGGATGTCGAAGATGGTGAGGTTAATACTGATGAACTAAAACCTGGGTCTCCTTATACATAGGCATGACAATGGGGCGGGGTGGGGACGAGTTTTACTTTCCCCATCCCCATACCCAATTCCCATATACTTACCTGTTACCGTACTCATACCCATCAGAGATGAGAAATTGAATCCCATCCCCGTCCCCACATTGGATAAATTTTTTAATAAAAATAGAAATGTTTTTCAACCTCGAGCGCAATGTTGTAATGCATTATCCAAAAAAGAGATAATGAAGATCGATTTCTATGGTGATGGAAAAGAGAGAGGCCTAGAGTGTGAGATATGTCAAGAGAAAAGAGAGAACTATGATAAGTGAGTGTCATATGAAAGACCAAAGACTCTAACTATGTGAGTGAAATTATTTCGGACTTGGGTTTCTATTTATATAAAAGGGGTAATAAATTGATTTTCTACGTTCGCAACGGGTTTGGGCATGGGTTCGAGGTGGGTACTTATATCCCCGTAACCCGTCCCATACCCATATTTTGAAATCGGGGAAAACCCTAACTGGTACCCAAACCCATTCAAAGCGGGGAAAACTCGTCAAATTGGGTTTGGTTCGGGCGGGTATCCCCTCGTATGATTTTTGTTTCCATGCCTACTTATACATGTCAAATGTTGAGGCCTTCCGATGGGAGGAATCCTGTCGAAGCAAAAAATGATAAATATGTTCCTAAAACCTATACATTTGATGTAACCAAATGTGACGAGATTTTTGATCTCTTAGTTACTAGTGGTCAAGTGGTAGTGCCTGATCGTTTAAAAATTCCACCACTAGAACAACGTAAAAAGAGAGGTTTATGTAAATATCATAATTTCTTGGGATGAAAAACCTCACATTGTATACTTTTCACGGACTTGGTGCAAAAGGCTCTGAATGAAGGCAAACTGAGATTTGGACACAAAACAAAGTCTCAAATGTAAGTGGATGTAGATCCTCTGAAAGGTGTCGACGAAATGTACGCTGAAATTGCATATTGCAATGTGGTGGATGCTATCATTGATGTTGTCGAAAAACTGTTTGTTGAAGTAAAAGTTGATGTTGCTGAATGTCAGATGGTGGAAGTTTCTGGAGGCCCCAAAAGTGTTGACGAAGTCATTTCAGAGTCTCAATTTGATGAGAAGGCAAAAGTGGCTTATCCTATGGTTAAAGAGGAATTGGTTGATTTCCTCACTCGTTGCAGGTTGAAGGACTCTGAGGTTATGCTATGCCCCAGATGCAGTTATGTGTTCGACAAAGAGGCTACTAAAAGCCTTGAGGGTTTTATTCCAAAATCAAAGAATAGAGGAAAATGGTCTGCTGATCATAGACCAAAGTTTTCTTTTACCAAAAGTTACATTCCTTTCGTCAATAACTCTTCAACCACGAATTATGTTAATAAAAATGCTCACGGGAAAACGTTTGTGCCTCATGCTAAGGTTCATATGCAGAAGTGGGTTCATTCCTCCCATAAAAATGTTCAGTATGGGAAGAACAATGTGGTGAAAGGAAATTTCAGTACTACCATTACCCAAAATGCTGCTGATACTGAATCAATTTTGTGAGAAATGTTTCAATAAGAATGCTTTCTGTAACACCCCGTGTTCCCAACATAAAAATTTCTTAGAAATAATCAGAGTATTCACAACTTAAACGGAATGCTACATTTCTTAGAAATCACAAATGGAATAAATAATAATTTATTCTTCAAAACATCTCAAAATAAAATCTCAAATACTTCGCAGCGGAATTTAATTCAAAAACCTTAAACAACTTTGGCACGAAGGCCTCAATGTAAAATCTCATCAAAATGTTTCAACATCATGTTCATAGAATCTCATAAAAATAATATGTAAATAATAGAACACAATAACAAAGTTCCCCATCCCATTAAGTATTAGAGCACCTAAAGACACACTGAGAGGTAGTCACTCACAACAGCAATCAACAGCTAATCTTGATCACCTGCAAGTTACCCATACGAAGAGCAACATTTTCAAGCAGAAGGGGTGAGATTTCACATTCAATAATAATAAGCATATAATTCTTTAAAAGAATAATCAACAACCATATATCCAGCATAGATTAAACATCACCTAAGATCATTTAATAAAGGTCAAACAACAACAACAACATCATCAACAACAACAACATCATCAGCAACAACAACAACATCATAATCAACAACAGCAACAACTCCTCAAATGATCATCAATTATATTATGCAATGACGACCCTACAATGCAACGACAACAACAACAACTCATCTTAACATCACATCGACTCGACAATGCAATATGCATGTGGTACCATCAAGGCATAAACCCCCATCGCTAAAGGTCAAATAGGACATGTCAGGCATTGAGCCCCCATCGCTAAAGGTCATAAAAGGACCTGTCAGGCATTAAGCCCCCATCGCTGACTATGCTATGCAACAACACGACTTAATGCAACGAAACGACTCAAATGCAACGACACCATCTTAATATAGCAACATCAACTTCATAATTCAATATTAAATCAACCATAAAGGATTTATTTCAGAACTCACAGCTACTGGAAGGAGAATTCAGTTATCAACAACATTCATGTTTACATCAAAGTCTAAATCAAACTAGAAACAAGTGAAAAAGACATAAGAATCACGTTTCTACATCAAACAACACGAAATCCTACAGATTCTACTACTTTTATTGATTTTTGACCTATTTTCCAAATTTCTTAAAAACTACAACAACGATTAATTTATAGAAATTACAATTTGATATTAATGAGAGTTAGTCCCACCCTTACCTTATATTGTTTTCTGAAATCAAAAGCAGCGTTCTTCGTCCTTAGGGTTCTCTCTCTGAGTTCTCCTCTTTTCTCCTCTTTCTCTAGGTTTCTCCTCTTTCTCCAAAACAGTTTTGCACCTAATATATTTTCTAACTCTAACTCTAGCTCTCCTTTTTATATAAACCTTAACCTATTTATTTTCTCTTAATTCCAATTCTGCACCAAAGCCTCATTATTCTAAATAATTATATTTCTCCACTAAATATATTCTAATAAATAATAAAATAAAGTCACTCAATAAAATATCAACATATCACATAATTAAATAAATCATATAATTCGACTCTATCTCAAGAAAAATAATTAAATAAACAAATATAGGCTACTAATATATATATCAACACGTAACAAAATATCTCCACACCACATAACAAATATATTTCTATAACAAATATATCTGTACACCATATAACAAATATATTTCTATAACAAATAACATAATATTTCTACACCAAATAACATATATATTTCTACACCAAATAACATAATATTTCTACACCAAATAACATATATATTTTCTACGCCAAATAACATAATATTTCTACACCAAATAGCATATATATTTCTACACCAAATAACATATATATTTTCTACGCCAAATAACATAATATTTCTACACCAAATAACATATATATTTTTTACGCCAAATAACATAATATTTCTACACCAAATAACACATATATTTCTACACCAAATAACATATATATTATAATATAATATTCTACTAAAACACCAACACATGACACAAAATAACATACATCACCATAAATCAAATAAATTATTCAAAAAGACTCTAAACTCAATCAAATAATTAAATAAATAAAATTGGGCGTTACAACTCTACTCCCCTTAAAAGAATTTCGTCCTCGAAATTCAAAGCACAAGAAAAATTGAATTTAATTATTAATTTAAATATCTTAAACTATATATAACAAATAGAAACTTCAAATAATGCACAAAAACCACATTAAAGTTAGTCAGTTAAACATGATCACATAATAAAACATAACCACTAATTAGAAAACAAAACGACAATATTCAATCGTCACACGACACAACGACTCATCTACTTGGCCGGACGGACCGACCTGCTCTGATACCAATTGTAACACCCCGTTTTCCCAACATAAAAATTTCTTAAAAATAATCAGAGTATTCACAACTTAAACCGAATGCTACATTTCTTAGAAATCACAAATGGAATAAAAAATAATTTATTCTACAAAACATCTCAAAATAAAATCTCAAATACTTCGCAGCGGAATTTAATTCAAAAACCTTAAACAACTTTGGCACGAAGGCCTCAACGTAAAATCTCATCAAAATGTTTCAACATCATGTTCATAGAATCTCATAAAAATAATACGTAAAGAATAGAAAACAATAACAAAGTTCCCCATCCCATTACGTATCAGAGCACCTAAAGACACAGTAAGAGGTAGTCACTCACAACAGCAATCAACAGCTAATCTTGATCACCTGCAAGTTACCCATACGAAGAGCAACATTTTCAAGCAGAAGGGGTGAGATTTCACATTCAATAATAATAAGCATATAATTCTTTAAAAGAATAATCAACAACCATATATCCAGTGTAACGCCCACTTTAGATTATTTTTAATTATTTAATTATTTGAATTACTTGAGGAGTCTAGATATATTTTTATATATTTTAGGAGATGTGGAGAATAAGATTTATATGATCTTTATGTGATTTTTGTTAATTTTATGTGACGTGGTGACTTATTTTATTGTTTAATAAAATAAGATTTGAAAATAAAATAAATATGGAGATGTGGGTTAGTTTTGAGATTTTAGAGAGTTTTGTGGGAGAAAGAGTAAATAAGATAAGATTTGTTGGGAGTATATAAAGGGAAATTAGGTCAGAAGTCAGTACGCGTTATAAGAATTTTGGAAAAAGGGAGAAACGGCTAAGAGAAGAGGAGAAACCTAGGAGCTGCGATTTCTACAATCTTAAGGTAAGGGTGAACCTAGCAATTTAATTATATTAATCTGTAGTTCTCCTAATCATGATTAACAAGCATAGGGTTGTTTTTGAGAGAATTGAAAATAGATTAAAATTGGGAAAATTGTGAATTGAAGCCATAAAATTGTGAAACAGGTGTAGAGATTGAGTACAGTATGTAGAATAACCTTAGTACTGATGTTTTAGAGGGTTTCGATGGTTATAGTGAAGGAATTTGGGACTTTTTGTGAGTTTTTCGCAGAACCCGTAGTCTGTTTGTTCATCGCTCGCCTAGGCGAGCTAAGCAACTCGCCACGACGAAGTAGACCTTCATCGCTCGCGAGGCGAGCAACCCAGCTCGCCATAGCAAGCAACCCTTGTCCACTCGCGAGGCGAGCAATCCCACTCGCCATAGCGAGTTGGCCTGAGAGAATCTTGGTTTTAGAATGTTGTTTTAGGACGTGTTTTAGATGGTTTTGAGTGCCTTGAAGTATATAAGAATGATTAGATAAGTTTTTAGGATCAAATTGGACCTAGGGAACTTATAACCGACGTTTTTGGTTGAAAAATGTGAAAAAGGCCGAGAGCACCCAGTATTGCTCGCTTCCAGTTTGCCCCCAACTCGCCAAAGGCGAATGACCGCAGTTAAGCGTGCTAGGGCGAGCAGATCAACTCGCCACGACGAGTAGTGCGGTTTCAGAATGCCATAACCTTGCAGTGAGGGATCTGTTTTGCGTAGAACTTAGAGGGTCGAGCTTTGAGTGATAATGGAAGATATCTATGACATAATTGATGATCTGTAAGATGCTAAGTGAGGATTTTAATGTTGCTTTGGATTATGATTCATATGTGCATTTCTTGAGATGTGTGTGAAATTCATGTGATGTTCAAAAATAATGTTTGCAATGATATCTTTATATCCTGTGATTTACTTGCTGCCATGTGCTGTTTAAATTTATTAAGAGCTGCGTGTGTCGGTCTAAGGTGTTGTGATGTTGCGACGTTTTAAGATGTTAGACTTGTTTAAGTCATAAGATGTGAGTCCATGCATATTCATTGAAAAGCGACGATGGAGCTTATGCTCAAAGCGACGATGGAGCTTTTGCTCAAAGCGACGACGGAGTATATTAATACTCAAAATTTGGTACCACATGCATGATTTCTAAGATGTTAGAGTTGCATAGTCGGGTTGCATTTGTCAAGTCGAGTCGATTAAGACGTTTATAATGATGCTCTGTGATGATGTTTGAGATGCTAAATGATATTGATATGACGTGCTTTATGTGATGATTTGTGTTAATTATAATTATTGAATTATATGATTGGTATTATTGTGTTGTGAATCTCACCCCTTCTGTTGGAATTGCCGCCTTGTGGGCAAGTGCAGGTAACCAAGACTAGGTGCTATCGTGTGAGGTGTTCCTCGTTGTGTCTAGGTGCTATGATACGTAACGGGATGGGGAACCATTGATTTTTGTTTTCGCTATTCCTTGCGTATTATTTCCTTATGATATTCATGAATGATGATTATGTTGAGACGTTTGATGAGGCCTGCGTGCTAAGTTTTTATATGAACTCCGCTGCTATGTTTTAGACGTTTTTAATAAAGGATAAATTGTTACACATTCATATACGAGATTTATGCGAAATGTGATACTCCGTTGTGTGTTTAACTCTGATGCATGCTTTTATTTAAAGAAATTTTTAAGTCGGGAAAACGGGGTGTTACATCCAGCATATATTAAACATCACCTAACATCATTTAATAAAGGTAAAACAACAACAACAACATCATCAACAATAACAACATCATCAACAACAACAACAACAACATCATAATCAACAACAGCAACAACTCCTCAAATGATCATCAATTATATTATGCAATGACGACTCTACAATGCAACGACAACAACAACAACTCATCTTAACATCACATCGACTCGACAATGCAATATGCATGTGGTACCATCAGGGCATAAACCCCCATCGCTAAAGGTCAAATAGGACCTGTCAGGCATTGAGCCCCCATCGCTAAAGGTCATAAAAGGACCTGTCAGGCATTAAGCCCCCATCGCTGACTATACTATGCAACAACACGACTTAATGCAACGAAACGACTCAAATGCGACGACACCATCTTAATACAGCAACATCAACTTCATAATTCAATATTAAATCAACCATAAAGGATTTATTTCACAACTCACCGCTACTGGAAGGATAATTCAGTTATCAAAAACATTCATGTTTACATCAAAGTCTAAATCAAAATAGAAACAAGTGAAAAAGACATAAGAATCACGTTTCTACATCAAACAATACGAAATCCTACAGATTCTACTACTTTTATTGATATTTGACCTATTTTCCCAATTTTTTAAAAACTACAATGATTAAATTCTATGAATTACAACTTGATATTAATGAGAGTTAGTCCCACCCTTACCTTAGATTGTTTTATGAAATCAAAAGCAGCGTTCTTCGTCCTTAGGGTTCTCTCTCTGAGTTCTCCTCTTTTCTCCCCTTTCTCTAGGTTTCTCCTCTTTCTCCAAAACAATTTTGCACCTAATATATTTTCTAACTCTAGCTCTCCTTTTTATATAAACCTTAACCTATTTATTTTCTCTTAATTCCAATTCGGCCCCAAAGCCTCATTATTCTAAATAATTATATTTCTCCACTAAATATATTCTAATAAATAATAAAATAAAGTCACTCAATAAAATATCAACATATCACATAATTAAATAAATCATATAATTCGACTCTATCTCAAGAAAAATAATTAAATAAACAAATATAGGCTACTAATATATATATCAACACATAACAAAATATCTCTACACCACATAACAAATATATTTCTATAACAAATATATCTCTACACCACATAACAAATATATTTCTATAACAAATAACATAATATTTCTACACCAAATAACATATATATTTCTAAACCAAATAACATAATATTTCTACACCAAATAACATATATATTTTCTACGCCAAATAACATAATATTTCTACACCAAATAACATATATGTTTCTACACCAAATAACATAATATTTTTTCACCTAATAACATATATATTTTCTACGCCAAATAACATAATATTTCTACACCAAATAACATATATATTTTCTACGCCAAATAACATAATATTTCTACACCAAATAACATATATATTTCTACACCAAATAACACATATATTTCTACACCAAATAACATATATATTATAATATAATATTCTACTAAAACACTAACACATGACACAAAATAACACACATCACCATAAATCAAATAAATTATTCAAAAAGACTCTAAACTCAATCAAATAATTAAATATAAAAAATAGGGCGTTACACTTTCAAGAACAATCTGGATCGCAACATCTCTCTCCATGCCATTTACGCCAAAAGGACAAGAATAGACTTTATCTTGGATGAACTTTTAATCATTAAAATCAAGAATTTAATTGCATGGAATTTGTCTCACCAAACGAAGAATAATCATATGACTTGATTTGGTAAAAGAAAAAAGATACTTATGGGCTTTAAAAGCATATTTGACCCATTAAGGAAATGATCCATCTCATGGAAATATCTAAGTGACATAAGCATGACATCATGTTATGACATCATAATGTTACTTCTTAAAAACAAAATTGCACACATACAACTTGCAATCACGCGTGATGCTTCTCCTTTTGATAGCTGGATTTTTCAGAACGTTGTAGCAACATTTTGCTTGTGCTAAAATAATTTGCTTTCTCTCCAAACAACATTTTGGAGCGCAAATTAAGTTCAAAATAAAGAAAGGGCATTTTTTCTATGTAGTCGGCAGCAAATATATCATTCCTATAAATAGAGGAAGGCTTTGAAGACAAAAACCAATAGCTTACAATACAAATTAATCATCTCTCAAGTGAAAATATCATTCTCTTACAAAGCTCTTCACTGAAGCAAACAAGCTCCGATTCTCTCATTATATTTTGGTTCATAATCTTTTGAGTTTTTTTTTGTAATCATAATCTCAAACAAGTGTTGAGAAATCGTGATCCACACAATCCTTCATCATACAAACTGAATTGTAATCCTTAAGTCTATTTGTTATAATAGTTTGGGAAGAAGTGTAGAAGCTTGCTGAGGTTGATAATACAAGGTGTAACAGACTGATCTGGTGTAATCAAGAAATTATTGTGCTAGTCAGAAGTTTTTGTTAGCAGAATACTATAGTGGATAATCTCACATGAAATGTGGGGTCTAGAAGTAGCCGGTTTTGGCGAACCAGGATAAATCTCCTGTGTTATATTCTCTTCCCTTCTCTTGTCATTTATTTTACACTACACACACATATTGATCCAAAGTGCTCTGGGCATAAACTAATCTTTAATATTATCTTGCTACTTAATTTAATCATTCTCCAAAACAATCTGGTCCTTATTAATTAAATTAATCCAGAGTGCTCTGGTCCAAATCCAATCTTTAATATTATCTTGCAATATTATCTTGTAATTAATTTTAAACTTTATCTAGAAAAATCTGGTCCTAATTAAAAATCAAATTAATCCAGAGTTCTCTGGTCCCATATTTATCAACAATATTATTTTATTATTTTGCTCATTAACATAATCATTCTCCATAATATTTTGGTCCATATTTAAATAGTTTAAATCATAATAACTCCAGTTAACCTAAAGCTATTTAAATCTGATAAAATAATTGTATACAATAAATTGTTTATTTAACCAATACCAAGAATTTTATTCTTGAGTATATAAACTCATTTAAGGTTTCAGGACTAATTTTAAAAAAGGTCACAATTCAAACCCCTTTTCTTGCGACGTTTATTACTACATCAATTGACATCAGAGTCCAGACTCTAAACTAAAACACCTAACAAGTGTTAGAGAAAAAGATTTAGGATGAAGCAATGTCAAAAGAAAGATACATAGCAGAAGTTCTATCATGCACAAGACCATCGTTCTTCAATGGAAAGAACTGCTACTTATGGAAAGGGAAAATGGAACTTTTTCTAAGATCTCAAGATGTGGATATGTGGAAAGTTATCACTGATGGAAATCATGTACCCATAACAATTGATGCAACTACCAAAGTAGAAACAATCACATCAGATGCATCATGGTCAAGAGAAGATAAAGAAAAAACACTTCTAAATTCTAAAGCTAGACTCTATCTATCATGCGCAGTAAGCATGGAAGAAAGTGAAAGAGTTGATGAATGTGATACTGCACAAAAGGTGTGGGATACTCTAAAAATCCATCATGAAGGAATAAGCCACGTAAATGAAACAAAAATAGATATCGGTGTAAGAAAATTTGTAGTCTTCGAAATGAATGAAGATAAAAACATTGATGAAATGTACTCTAGATTTACATCTACAGTAAACGAAATAAGATGACTTGGATAACATATTCTACCCATGATAGAATAAGAAAAATATGAAGATGTCTTCCAAGCCAATGGAGACCCATGGTAATTGCAATCACTCAGGCTAAAGATCTAAACACCTTAGCCCTTGAAGATCTCCTTGGATCATTAAAAGCCCATGAAACATCACTTCGAAAAGACAAACCAATAAGGAAGAGAAAGATGATTGCTCTCAAGGCATCTCAAAATGAAGAAATCATAGAAACTGAAGAAGAAGAAAACATCCAAGGAGAGGCAGAAGATGAACTAGCACTCATCTCAAAGAAAATTCAAAGAATGATGAGAAGGAGAGATCAAATAAAAAGATGCTTTCCAAATAGAAAGGATAAATCTAAAGGAGAGGTTGATAAAAGTTAAGTAACTTGCTTTAGATGCAACAAACAAAGGCATTACAAAAATGAATGTCCACTAAACAAAAAGAGTCAAAAGAAATCTCCCTACTCAAAATCCATGTTTACGTGGGATGATCTTGAAGAACCATAAGAAGAAGACACATAAGCCAACATGTCTCTAATGGCAAATTCAGACAACGAAGAGGTATTTCTTTTCGACAAACCTCTCGTATATAAAGATATAGAAAATAAATTTGACAGATGTTACTCTTTACAAAAAGAAATTTCTGAATTAAAGAAAGAAAAAGAGAAACTTCAAACTTTGAATAATGATCATCTCTTCTTCTCTCCCAAAATAAAATCTTCATATTTTGTTCTCCCAAAATCCATAAATCCCCTAATTAATTACTCTGTACCTAGAAATTCATCACACACCACCATCATAAACTCATCACTGCACCACCATCACAGAAAAATAAATTCATAAATTCATAAAACCCATAAAAACAAAACACACAACAACTCTAATTAAACCAAAGTGTAATATTCTTCCCCAAAATGCATCAATTTTTTCTTCATAATTCCTTCATTATTCCTCTCTCAACACAATATACAAATCCAAAGAAACAACACAACACATAAATACCATTTTTTATTTTTGAAAATACAAAGAAACAACACAACACAAATCCGTTTCACTACCGCCAGATTCTTTTCCTCGCCGGAACTCCGTATCACCACAGCCATCATCAAATCCAACGACGTTAGCTTCGATTTTCCCCAATTTTTTAACTGAAATTCGAGTAAAAATTGATACCCAGTTGAGGTAATTTGTTGGATTAACTTAAAAATGGAAACTTTCTATAGTGAAACAAGGAAGTCTGGAAGAAGAGAATGAAAAGAGAGAGAAAGTGAAGGTAAGGAAAAAGAAAGATGTGAAACAATGAAGGAAAAGGGGAAGAGAGATAAAGAAGGTGAAGAAGAACGAAGGAAAGGGAAAAGGGACTAGACAGAACAGAGAGAGAAGAGGAGAAGGAAGATGAAGGAAATTGATTTTGAATTGGAATTGGATTTAGGGTTAGGGTATGGGGTGGAGGTGCGTGGTGGAACGAAGTTACAGTGGGGTTGGTGTTGGTAGTGGTGGTGGTGATGAAGATTTATGTGATATTGTTGTTGGTTATGTTGTTGTTGTTGATGGTGTTTAAATTTTAATTGATTATGACTTTTTTATTTTTGATTTTTTCGTCAGATGTGTTGTATGTTAGATTTGTGAAATGATGAGATTGGAAGATGAATTGAGTACTGATGAATTTCTGGATTTTTTTATGAATCTTGATGAAAGTGATGAATAAGAGGAAGGAAGAAAATGAAGAATGAGATATAAAGATTGTTGTTGTTGGTTCATCGTAAGATACAATAGACATGCATGATCTAACCGTTATATTTTATTAAAAAAGATCAAACGGTTTAAATTAAAAAAAAATTAATAGCATCTATGATGGGCCACTCTTAAGATGGTTCACCATAGACATTTGAGGTTAAAGTTAACGGTTAGGGACTTTTTTGACTAACGGAGCAAAACAAGAGGGACTGAAATGTTGATTTTACGAATCATGGGACCAAAATGAAAACTGATAATTATTTAGGTGACCGAAAGTCCAATTAAGCCAAAATCATTCAAAGCTTGCAAGACTCCTATTTTCAAGCAACCGAGAAAATGAAAGCTTTTGGAAAAAATAAACTTCCTGAAAATTCCAAACTAAATGAAAACAATAAGCTTAAAACTAAGATCAACGAACTTAGAAACGATCTCACATATTTTATAAAATCAACAAAAACATTTTAAAAAATTACTGGCTCAAAAATAGGAATGTTTGACAAAGGTGGTTTAGGGTTTAATGTTTCTCAAAATCAGAAAATCTACGAGAATTTTTTTATACCTCAAAAAGAAAAAATGAAATGCTCATTTTGTGATAAAGATAGACATCTTGAATCATTTTGCTTTCTTAAAAAGGGAACATTAAAAGATAAACCAGAACATTCTCTTTTGAAAATTCCAGAACATCCTCGTCAATATCCAGAACATTCTTTCTTTAATAAAAAAAAGGAATGTTCATATTGCAAAAGAATGGGTCATCTAGAAATAAACGGTTTTCTCAAGATTAAACATCTTGAGATTAAATAAATTAACATCAAAGGGCCTAAACCTTTATGGGTATCTAAGGAACCACTAACTCAATATGAAGGGATCCTCTAAAGATGCAAAGAAAAAGCCATGGTACTTGGACATTGGCTATTCAAGACACATGACTGGGGATAAACAATGGTTTAACTCCTTCATAAAGAAAGAAGGAGGACTAGCAACCTTCGAAAATAATGACAAAGGACAAATTAAAGCTAAAGGTATTAGAGCTAAGAAAGACTCTGTCAAAATTGATGATGTTCAGTATATTGAAGGTTTAAAACTCAATCTACTAAGCATACATCAATTATATGACAGTGGTTTTGAAGTTATTTTCAAGCCTAACATATGTTAAGTAAAACAAATATCCTCAAGAAAAAATTTCTTCACTGGTTCTAGAAAGAAAATTTATATGTTTTATACTTAGATGACATTCCAACTGAATCATGTGTTATAACTATTGAAAAAGACAAATGGATTTGACATAAACGAGCTGGACATGTAAGTATGAAAACTATTTCTAAAATTTTCCAACTTGATCTAGTTAGAGGACTTCCGAAAATAAATTTTGAAAAAGATAAAATATATGAAGCTTGCACAAGAGGAAAACAAGTCAAAAGTAGTTTTAAATCAATAAATGTTATTTCTACTTAAAGACCTCTCGAACTTCTTCACATAGATTTATTTGGTCGTGTTATACATAGGTACTATTTTTAAAACACAAAGATGAAGCGTTTGAAGCATTCAAAACCTTTTGCATACTAGTTCAAAATAAAAAAGAATAAAAAATCATTTCAGTAAAAAGTGATCAAGTAGGAAAATTTGAAAATACATTCTTCAAAAACTTCTTTGATGAAAATGGAATATCTCACAATTTTTCATGTGCACGAACCCCACAACAAAAATGGGGTTGTTGATAGAAAAAATAGAACACTACAAAAAATGGCAACAATGTTAAATGAATCAAACGTGGAAAAATATTTTTAGGCTGAAGCCATAAATACTTCTTGCTACATCATAAATCGTGTTTCTACTAGAAAAATTCTAAACAAATCCCCATATGAACTCTGAAAAAATAGAAAACCTAACATCTCATATTTTCATATTTTTGGTTGTTATTGTTATATTTTAAATGACAAAGAAAATCTAGGAAAGTTTGATTCAAAGTCAAACAAAGGAATATTTCTAGGTTATGCAACAAACTAAAGAGGTTATCGAATTTTTGATCTAAGAAATCAAACAATGGAAATAAGTGTGCATGTTGTCTTTGATGAGTTTGATGACCTAGTCATCAAAGAAGATGAATAAGAAATTCCTCAAAGAAATTCTGAAAATAATCAAGAGCTCTCCTCACAAACACCTCCAAAAAGTTGGAAGACTGTTAGTGATCACCCCCTTGGAAAATCATTGGAGATACATCTAATGGGATAAGAACCAAACGATCTTTTATAAGTAATGAGGGCAACCTGACAATGATCTCACACGCTGAACCAAAAAATATAAAAGAAGCAATATGTCAATAATCAATGGGTAACTGCTATAAAAGAAGAACTATCTCAATTCGAGAAAAATGAAGTATGGAATATTGTGCCTAAACCTCAAAATCAAACCATCGTTGGAACAAGATGGGTATTTCGAAAGAAATTAGATGAAGGAAAAGTCATCAGAAACAAAGCTAGACTTGAAGCTGAAGGATATAATCAACAAGAAGGTATTGATTACGAAGAAACATTTGCTTCGGTGGCAAGGTTAGAAGCAATTTGAATTCTTCTTGCATATGCATCTCATAAAAATATTAAACTATTTCAAATGGATGTTAAAAGTGCATTTTTAAAAAGATTATTAAATGAAGAAGTTTATGTTCATAAAACTCCTGGATTTGAAAACTCAAATAAACCAAATCATGTTTTTAAACTCGCAAAAGCATTATATGGTCTAAAACAAGCTCCTAGAGCTTGGTATGAAAGGTTATATACATTCTTAATAAAAAACAATTTCTCTAGTGGAAAATTGATACAACACTTTTTAGAAAAGATGATAAATCAAATTTTCTTATTGTCCATATATATGTTGATGACTTTATCTTTGGATCTGTCATATCCCAATTTTTGACCTAAGATTCTATAGTGGGGGTGTACCTCTAATTAATGGGGGTGCATAACTGTGTGAACGAAGTAAGCACTAGAAAAATATATATTGATATTGATATATATATATATATATATATATATATATATATTTTATTATTTGGCAATGATAAATTAAATATTTAATTTGATCATTATTAAAAAGTACTTTCTTTGGGCTAAAGTTATGGTGCATAAGTCATTTCCTTATGCACCATGCATAAACACTTCACAACCATTAGATTTCCTTCACACTCTCACAATCTGATCGCACACACGCCTCTGAAGCCTTGCTCGCTCGCTTCGACCTGATTTTCACCTTTGTTCGCCGCTCCGACGTGATTTATCCGACGAGGTTGCACGGATTTCTCCAGCAACATTCCTTTCCTCTTTCAAAACTGCTGGAAACCATTAAGTACATCTAATGGTTTTGGAGTACAACTCACAGAAACCATTTCTTTCCTCCTCCTCCAATTGTGTCAGTCCAAAACTGAATGATGACAATGGCTCTAGGTCCTTAGTTTTTTTTCACCTGCTGGAAATCATTAAGTACATCTAATGGTTTTGGAGTACAACTCACGGAAACCATTTCTGGATTTATGCAGGGTGCATAAGGATTTCCTTATGCACCATAACCGCACCCCTTTCTTTGTCCCTAAGTTTTGCTAAAGTATTTTAGAACGCAATCTAGAATATTTTGGAACACAATCTGAAATATTTTGCTAGGCAATCTAATATATTTTAGTGTTTGATTTGAAATATATTTTGATACTCAATAATATATTTATGTACTGAATAATATATTTTTGTACTCAATAGAATATATTTTGGCACTCATTTGAGATATTTTTGTACTAAATCTAAAATGTGAATTACTTGTTCCCAAAGTTTCTCAATTATTAGCTGTGAATTTTCTCTATAAATACAGAGCTCACACAGTGCATTCTGGACACTGAAATTCACTGTTGATGCTTCCTGTACTTTTCCTCTCTTCTTTCTCCTTCGACTTGTGTTGACAAATTTTTCTTCTTTTTCTACTCGTAATTTATTTTTCGGTTTCAAGGTATTAAAATACCTCATTTTGTTTCGTTTCAAGGTAATTTATTTTAATTCTATTATTTATTAATTTGCACATAGAAGTGGTAACATCAAAAATCACAAAAATATGCATAACTTTACTTTATTATTCACTAAGCTTTCATATATCAAAAAATGCAAAATATATTATGTTAGAAAAGGGTTTTCGTATTGATCTAAAATCTTTACTAAAACCTTCTCACGTTTATTTTTATTGTCACGTTAATTTTATTTTTAGGTCCTAATTGCTAATTAAAAAGAACAAAAAACATGCAAATAACCCAAAAAATCAAAAAAATCTTTTCATAATAAACCTTGATTCCACAATCAAGTGATCCCTTCTTATTTTATTTTCTTAATTAAATTTCAATCAATCTAATCATACCTTGAGTTTATTTTCTTCTAATATAAAAAATACAAACAAATTTTTTTTGCCACTTGACTTTTTATTTTAAAACTTTTTTTCAAACTTAATAAAAAAACACCAAACAAATCAAACGACAATTTTTACCCTGAACTACAAGGTTCTGACCCCTCACGGGTACGTAGGCAAAGGATCTAATCCTTCCGAATCAATAAAAAATGTAAATAAAAATGTTTCTTTTCATTTAATCACTATTCTTAAATTCCTTCTTTTGAATAAAAATAAGTAAGTTATAACACAAGAAAATAAATAAAACCAAAAGGTTCTCGTAGAGTACTACAAATATTTAAGGTGCTAACCCCCGAACCCTAATCCCTTTTAATGGTTATTCGAACTTTCTCCCATTCCCTTTAAAAATTAAAAGTTCAAGTTGTGAATAAAAATAGCGAGTCAAAGCTAATTAAATAGTGATGATCTTCAAAAAATGACGCGACAGAAATCGCAACTTCACTGGGGATGATTCGAGGGTTGAGCCTAAGTTGGCTTTATTTAATTTTTTGTGCTATAACTTCCTTACCAAAAAGAAAAAAAAGATGGAAATACGTGTATATATGTTCTCCCTTCTTCTTTTTCCTTTTCTTAACGTGAGTGGTGAGATAAGTCCTAACCCGGACTTGAGGGTTACATAAGATAGGACGGGGTACGATCATAGTGACATACCAAGAGCATTCCTGAGTGGTGTTTACATGAGATATAACCCCACTCGGTGGAGGCCTCATAGAAGGTAGTACTCTTGTTGTCATGAGCATTCGTGTCAACATTATTACTTTCAATGTAAGTGACCCGCGAAGTCGTGGACCTTAGTTACCCTTAACCCATCTTGGCCTTTTTAGGACGTAGTGCGGTGGCTAAACCAAGAGCATTCTTGACTTTAGTTGACATGCGATACTACACTCAAACTAGACTTCCTTGTGAATGGTATTGGACTAGGAGCATTCCTATACACCGATATATTCAAAAGGGGGTTGGAATTTAGGAACTTGGTAGAACCCTTGTTACAAGTACAATTGAAACCATAGTCCTTACCAAATGGCATGTTTACCCTTGACTCCAACATTATCGACTTAACCTCACCATATTTTATATGTTCTTTAGCATAATCATGCATACATGCATTCATTCATAAACAACTTTTTTCCATCAAATATCGAAGGATTTTCTTTCAAACATCACAGATGAATGAACATTAGCTAAGCTTTAGCTTTTGTTAAGAACTTTTCGTTCTTACTTTTGAAAAGGGAACCCGTTGCAATATCTTCACAAATTTCAAATAAAATCGTGTTCCTTTGTAATGTTTACAATTCACTTTGATAAACCCTTCAAAAATTGACCATTTTTGCATAAACATCATGCATCATTCTGCATTCATAAGTTTCAAAATCCGAGTCTAACAAGGTTTCCTTTTCCTTTAAAAGGTTAAGCTGGTGGCCCGACGTCCTTATCTGAAATCAACTCGCATACACGACACTCGGGCAAACATACGAAAGAAGATGGATTTTCTTGAACAAGAGAATCAGGTACTCAAAGAAGAGATGGCTACCATGCAGGCTAAGATAAACGAGATGGCAGCCCTACAGACTCAGGTGGATGAATTGACTGAATTAGTGAGAACCCTGAGGGTTGCACAAAATTGACCACCGCCACCTCCTCCTCCTGTCAGCACTCAGGTCGAAGCGAGTGGCTCAACTATCCCTGTTTGGACGATATATTTCGAGTCTCCTTCATTTTTTGCTCCACATAGATCTGTGCCCTGGTTCATGCCTCTTACTGTTGGTGAAATACTCCGCCCTACTGCTTGCGAAGCTTCGATGCCTACTTTTCAATATGTTGCTCATGTTCCTCCGCTGGTTACAACATGTCCTCAAGCCACTGTGACCTTTTCAGCTCCCATTGTTCATACTACCCAACAAGACTACGAACCCGTGTTCCATTTAGGGAGTGTGGGGGCTTATGATCGGGGTGGATGATCTACAACAGAAATTGGATGAAATGCAGCGAAAGGTCAAGGCTCTCCGCGGAAATAAATTATTCGGGAAAGATGCTTATGATATGTGCTTAGTACCGAATGTTCATATACCCCACAAGTTCAAGGTCCCAGATTTTGAGAAATAGAAGGGGAGCTCTTGTCCTAAGGACAATCTAACAATGTATGCAAGAAAGATGTCGACCTAGACTAAAAACCATCAGGTCCTTATACACTTCTTCCAAGAAAGCTTGTCTGGTGCCGCGCTGAAGTTGTACATGAGTTTGGACCGTGAAAATATCGAGACTTTTAATGATTTGGGAGAAGCCTTTATGCAGTAGTATCAGAACAGTGTGGACATAGCTCCGTGTTGGATACTTGTGTGTTGGATCTTGTACGATTTTCGATATGATGTTCCAACATCCTGGCACGGTTAAGTGTACCCTGTTTGTCTGGCTTGTTTTTCGAAAGCTTTATCTATTTAAGGAAACCCCGCATTTTTCTCTTGTTCACAAAGTAACGTATTTTCATCCAAAATCAGCTGGGAGATTTGTTCCTAAAGTATAGATAATATTTTAGGAATCTTTGGTGGTGTTTTGGTAGTTCCTAAAAATGTTCCTACTTTTTAGGAGTTGCTATTTTTGTTACTTGTAAAGTGGATCTGCAAAAGGATCTGCTGTTTTTTTTGTTCTGAAGCCCAACAAGACTATTTGACCTGTATTACTTCAGATTTATAAAAGACTACAAGACCTAATTCATTCACCGAAGCTATCATTGAAGATTAGTGTTATTTTTTGGGTTTTGAGTCATTGTTATTTGTGAGCCTTTCTTGTATCACCTTGATACATGTTAAGGACTGTATTTTATTGAGTTGTAAGTTGTGTACTACTCCAAAGCTGTGAAGCACGGAGGTAGGTAGGTTGTGATACACCAAAGCTTTTAAGCAAGGTGTAGTTTTGTTTGAAGGTAACTTCATCTTTTGTTGTGTTTGTAATATGATAATCACAGGGGCTGTGATTGATTGTGGGAAGTGAGATGGGATCTCAGATCTATGAGTTCCTAGGTTGATGTCAATACGAGTAGGTCATAGGTCTAGAGTTGTAAACGAGGAGTTTGCTGTGAAACTTAGAATAAGGACTACACTAGTAGATTTCCTTCCTGGCTTGGTAGCCTCCAGAGTAGGCAACGTTGCACCGAACTGGGTTAACAAACTTCCTCTCCCTTTTACTTTCTTGTCTTTATTTTGTTGTGTTATTTATGTTTACTGCTAGCACGATGTTCTAAACATCTCATTCAACATTCGTAACCTGTGTTTGGTGTTGGAACATCTAGTAGAACATTCTGTTGCTAGCCAGCTAGAATTTCAATTGGCATCAGAGCAGGCACTCTGCCTGTTTTTAGGGTGAGCTCCTGGGAAGATAAATTGTGGTCATATGGAAGGAGTGTCTAGCAGTAGACCACCAATTTTGGATGGCACCAACTATGACTATTCGAAGGCTCGAATGGTGGCTTTTCTCAAATCCATGGATAGCAAAACGTGGAAAGTTATTATTAAAGGTTGGGAACACCCTGTTGTCATGGATAGAGATGGAAAGGCAACAACCACCTTAAAAACAGAAGAAGAATGGTCTAAAGATGAAGCTGGACTTGCTACTGGAAACTCCAAAGCCTTGAGCACTTTGTTCACATGTGTTAGACAAGAATATGTTCAGGTTAATAAGCACATTTACTAAAGCCAAAGATTCTTGGGAAATTCTCAATACTGCTCATAAAGGTACATCTAAAGTAAAAAGTTTAAGACTTCAACTTCTTACTACAAAATTTGAAAATCTAAAGATGATGGAGGATGAGAACATACAATATTATTAATTGAGCATTCTTGATATTGCTAACTCTTTTGACTCGCTTGGAGAGAAAATTTATGATGAAAAGCTTGTTAGAAAAATTCTCAGATCTCTACCAAAGAGATTTGATATGAAGGTGACTGTGATTGAAGAAGCACAAGACATCCCTAGTATGAAGGTTGATGAGCTAATAGGATCACCCAAACCTTTGAATTAGCTAATGGATATAAGAAGAAAAACATAGCTTTTGTTTCCAACACTAATGAGGAAGATGTTCAATGTGATATGGAGACTGATGAAAGTATTTTAGATGCACTTGTGTGTCTAGGTAGAGAATTGAACAAAGTGTTGGAGATGATTGTCAAAAAGTCGAGGCCAAATGTTCAGAACATCTCGTTCAACATCAGCAGAAACAGTGAGTCTCAAAGAAGGGATAAAAACAATGATGAATATTCCAATCGTGTAACAACTTTGACAGGAAGATGTAAGTATGATAAAGATGTCCCAGAAAGAGATGATGAAAGTGAATCTACTAAGCAGGTGACTGCCATGACTGGTAGAGTTTTTTCTGACACTGAATCATGTGATGTAGAGTTAGCTTATGACGAGTTAGCTGCTTTCTATGAAGGTTTATATGCTAGAAGTGCCGAGGTAAGACACTAGTAGAACAAAAGAAGATAAATAGTCAACTGTTAGCTGAAAGAAGTAATCATCTGGCAAAAATCTCTGAACTCAATGATGAGGTAACACTTCTGAACTCACAACTTGAACTTGTTAAGAAACAAGTAAGGATGATGACAATTGGTACTGGTGTTCTGGATAAAATTTTAGAAGGTTAAGTTAAAGGAAAACCAAATGGAATAGGTTTTGATTATGAACCTCTAAACCAGAAACAACGGAACAAGAATTTTTCCTATTCCTTAAAAGACCATGGGTTGATAAGAAAGCAAAAGTAGGACAAATATATCAAATTTGTAGGTGCTGCAGGAACAAATGTTTCTTCTATTAGCAAACCAATGTTGAGGCATCCTGAAGAACATCAGAATTCTAAAAACAAAAAGAAATCACCTTGGATATGTCACCATTGTGGTATATATGGTCACATAAGGCCGTACTGTTATAAATTGTATCCTCAGCCACATGTTCAACAAAAGGGCAGTGGTAAGAGTGTTCAAGCTAGGAAAGGATGGAAACCTAAAACTCCTAATGTAAGTTCTCCTGTGACTTCCTCTGCATCGATTAGTGTTCCATCTGTTTTGACTAAGTCTGGAAACTCAGGTCAGTCTAGTTTGAATGTTGTTGATGCTGATAATACCATTGAGAAATGTGTTTCTTTGTCTGCTTTTAAAACTGCCATTGCACCGGATGTTGCGTCAGATGTTACAACATCCCTGGTTCAACCTGATCAAATAAAGTTTGTGGTTGAGTCAGCCTCTGATAATGAAAAATCCCAAAGTAAGAAGGTTTTTGAATATGAGGATGGTAATATTGTGTCTGTTGGTGATAAAAAGGATGGATTAGAAAGTAATGAGCAAAGTGTGTGGAGTTTTATGATTAGTTTGTCATTATTTATGGATAAAAAGGGGGAGTAGATGTGTTTGTTTGCATGCATGTATTAAGGGGGAGTAGTATTCCTTTGTTAGTAGTCACTCTATGGTTGTTTATTTGAGGGGGAGTGATACTTATTTTGTTCCTAGATGTTTGGTTGGATGCTAGAACATTCCAAATAGCTACTGCATGTTGTTTGGGAATTTATTTTTCCCTTCTGTTTCTTTGAGTAGCCTGTTGTAACATTTGACTGTCTTTTATGGGAATTTATTTTTCCCTTCTGTTTTCGCTGCTGCAAGTCTCTGATTTTCTCTTTTGATACATTTTCTCATATCTGCATTTTTTCATGTGATGAAATTTTGTGAAAATAATGGAAGTAGATTTTGCGAATTGTGTTATACTTCTTCTAGTTTTGAAGATTATGATGTGACTGAAGAACTATATTTGTGGTATCTCTTAGTAATCCGAGTGTTTTGTACCTTTCTTCATGGATGTTTGCTTGTGTTGATTGAAGAAAAGGTTGCGTGTTATCTCTCATCTTGTTTTGTTGGCCTCAGTTTGTTTTAGCCAAAATTTTGCCAAAACAAAATAATCTTGTACGATGTTGGATATGATGTTCCAACATCCTGGCACGGTTCAGTGTACCCTGTTTGTGTGGCTTGTTTTTCGGAAGTTTCATCTATTTAAGGAAACCACGCATTTTTCTCTTGTTCACCAAGTAACGCATTTTCGTCTAGAATCAGCTGGAGATTTGTTCCTAAAGTATAGATAATATTTTAGGAATCTTTGGTGGTGTTTTGGTAGTTCCTAAAAATGTTCCTACTTTTTAGGAGTTGCTATTTTTGTTACTTGTAAAGTGGATCTGCTCAAGGATCTGCTGTTTTTTTTTGTTCTGAAGCCGAATAAGACTATTTGACCCGTATTGCTTCAGTATTTATACAAGACAACAAGACCTAATTCATTCACCGAAGCCGTCATTGAAGATTAGTGTTGTAACGCCTTAGTTTTTATTTGATTATTTTGGTTGATTTTTAATATGTTTTATGTATTTTATATGCTTTAAAATAATTTATGTGATTTATGTGGTGTGTTGCATTTTATTATAATTATTTTAAATTATTTAATAGAAATAAGTAAGAAATTAGAATTTATGGAGTTTTTGGGGGTTACATATTAATTATGAGATTAAAGGGGAGTTAAGGGAAATGAAATAAGTTAAGGAGTTGGTAAGAATAGGAAAGAAAGAGTCAGACAAAACTTTTGTACGTACAAGAGAAAAGAAAACATAAGCTTTTGGGAGAAAAAGGGAGAGAGACCAAGAACAGGGGAAAATTGCCTAGAAGGGAGAATTGAATTGCTGTATTTGTTCATCTAATCAGGTAAGGGTGAGGCTAGCATTCAATTTTAATATATATACATGATTCTGATAATTGGATTGAATTTGTCTGTTTTTGTTTAGGTTTTGAGAACTTGATGAATTGTTGAAAATATTGTTGAATTTGTTGTTGATTCTATGTTTTTGTGTTGTTTGAGTGCTATGATGTATATAAGACCTGTAAACGTTTTTGTAAATCATTTTGGGTGATTGGGGGATCAAAATTGGGTTTTTGGATGAAAAAGGGTTTTGAAAATCGTAGGTTTGAACTGTATAGATGATGCGTCGCTTAAGCGAGCATTCATGTAGTTGCCCAGAATTCTGAAAAGTTAGTTCGCTTAAGCGAGCGTCAATCGAGCTGCAAGCGAGCAAAAACCTGACTTACGACATTTGGTTCGCTCAAGCGAAGTTCCCGTCGCTTAAGCGAGAAACCCATAATCTGCCCATAACCTGTAGCAAGTGAGCGTCGCTCAAGCGAACGCCAAGCGAGCCTCAAGCGAGGAACATCCTAACTTACGTGAATTGGTTCGCTTAAGCGAGCTATGCTTCGCTTAAGCGAAGTTGGTCCTGAATGACCATTTTGTGAATTTTGTTAGGTGCTTTAGGACTTTAATCTGAGCTTCCTAAATTGTTTGATGGATTTATTTAATACTATTTATGAGGTGAAAAATTATAAAAAGATGAAGACTCATGTGGAATGATGCATATTAAATGTATTTACAAATATGTACGTCGTGTCGTCGGGTTGTGTTGAGTCTGATGTCCAGTTGGGGAGTGTGTCATAATTATTTAGGAACAGATGTTGATGTTGTATGTTGATATACACAAGTGGAGTCCATTTCATAATGCATAAAAAGCGGTGAGGGCTTTGCCCTGGAACGCCTTGTCGTTCAAAGCGGGAGGACTCATGTCCTAGAACACTTTATTGTTCAAAGCGGTGAGGACTTAGGTCCTGATGAATGCTTTAACCATTCAATTTCCGGTGAGGGCTTCTGCCTTGTATATTGGTACCACATGCATGTGCATTGTTGCATAGTCGTCGTTGTTGTTGACGTGTCATTGATGTTAAGTTGGTGTCGGTGTGTAGTCATCATGAAATGAAATTGATGCAAACTAATTATAATAAGAGGATGGTTGAAAATCAAGGACAATGCTATATTCATACATATGATTTGTTTGATGTTGTTGAGGTGTAATGTTGTTGTTTCCTTTCAATTGATGAATTATTTATATATATTATTTTTGATTGTTAATCTCACCCCTTCTGCTTGAAAATGTTGCCCTTCGTATGGGTAACTTGCAGGTGATCCTGAGTAGTAGGTGGTGGCTCAACGTCTAGGACTTGGTTACATATGGGATGGGATTTCTATATTATTTTCATTCCTGTGTATTGAATTTTGAGACTTGATGATGTAGTCTTTGTTGAAGTATTTGATGAGGCCTTTGTGCCAAGATTTTATTTGAAGATTAATTATGACTGAATAAATATTCCGCTGCAATTTTTATAAGTTGGCTATTGAAGTTTAATAGTTTATTTTCTATTAAAGAATTTTTATATAAGCAGTGTAATGCTCCGTTTGTGGTTTAACTCTGATTGCTTTATTTAAATTACGTATTTTTGGGAGCGGGGTGTTACAATTGTGTCATACCCTCATTTTGGACCTAAAAATACTCGTTCAAATTTCTCTTCTATCTCTGATACTTTACTCCGCAATTTTCTACCGCGCTTCAACTGCGTATTTTTACTATTTCTGTCTTTAATTCGCTTGCATATAAAGCCATCCGAAGTGTTTTTCTTGCATTACAAGTCATTTGAAAATTTCTAAAAAAACCATTACATATTTTTTCTGCATTTTATTCCAAATTTTTGCATAAAATCATACAAAAAGGGTATTTTGGTCATTTCCTGCAGTGGAACCCATTTTAGTCCCTACAATTTGTCTCAGAGTCTTTTCAACTTGTTTGTATAAATCATTGGCCAAGCCCTGCCTAAAAATCGTTTCGGCTTTGCATCTGAGTCAGTCTGCGTCGTTTTAGTCCTTAGAGGCATTTTGGTCTTTTCACATCAAAATTTTTTGACAGAGGTATTTTGAAATACCTCATTTTGGTAGCTTGTTCGTTTTAGTCCATTTTGTCGTTTTTTAAACTGTTTCACTTTACGTTGTTTTTAAAATTACTCTTTTTTTTACCCATTTATTTTCTTATTATTTTGCAAGTCAGTCCAAATTTTATTTTTAATTGCAAGTCAGTCCAATTCTTTTTTTAATTGCAGATTAGTCCAGATTAGTCCAGTTTTACTCTTTTTTCTTATTTACAGATCAGTCCTTTAGTTTTGTTTTTTGCAGAAAGGTCCAAAAGTCAGAATTCAGTCCAAGTGCCACGCAAGCTAGTCCAGGCCAGATGGCGCATCTCTATTGGTCAAAAGGCACCCATGGCAGCCTATAAAAGGCTGGCCATTGTACAAGTAAAAAAAAAAAGCCACACAATTCACGCCACATCACAAACACAAAATCAGTTTCTCTCTCCACTCAGTTAGATCAAATTCACAGAAACTCATAAAACTTCAAGAACACGAAGAACAAACCCTAATTTTCCAGAATCACATTCAAGCATAATGCAGTGAAATTCACCACGGTTCTCAGAGATTCATCACTGAATCATCATCATCGAACCGTTTCCCCTGCAATTCAAGTGTGAATCCACCACTGAAAGTGACGAATTCAACATGATCACAGAGGAGGAAGATTGAGAAGAAAAGGGAAAGAAGTTCAAAGGATTTGAACCAGTGAAGAAGAAGAAGAGAATCACCAATTTATTTTCGGAATTCAAGCCACAAAATCAACAAACAGAATCAAATTTGAAGAACTCTTGAAGATTCCGGTTCGAATCTCCGAATAAAACACAGGTGAATACTGAAACTTACCTCTTTCATACTCACAAACATCAACAAATCCAAATCGATGTAGATCCGTAGAGGATTCAAAGAGTTTTGTTCAAGGTCATGAAACCCTAAAAATCTTTGAAAAAACGTAAGGATTCCTCGGTTAGCAGCGAGTATTACTCGTTGTAAACCAACGAATCCACAAAAGAAAACTCATTCAACAAGATTTGAACAAAAAGCACAGAATTGAACAAGTTTGAAAACTGTAAAAAACCTCAAGATCTACATCGATTCAACGGATGCATGCGGTTTTCAATGATAGATTCGTGTTTAGAATAACAAGACGAAGCGATTAAGCCATGTTTGAACAAGTTCTGGGTAGGATGGAATGAATTAGGGTTAAGGTTTCATCGGAGAAGATGAGAGTTCACAGGTGGAGAAGAAGAGAGAACGGAGAGAAGAAAGAGAAAGAAGGAAAAAAAATGAGCGAACCGGTTTGTTATCCTTTTATATAGACGCGTGGACCGGGTCGGTTCAGACCCGATCCAGCTCCCTGCATTCCCAGCCGTCAGATCTAGGTTTTAGGGCATCCGGATCAATCCAACGCCTCTGAGGCGTTCTGGAGATCCGGATCCACCCAGTTGCGTGGGTTTGGGCTTCATGACCGTGGGCTTTGGGTTTCTTGCATTTTTTCTTGAATTTGTTGCTATGCACACCTTCATTCTTGTTATTTGAACCCCTGTGCGCTCTAATTTTCTTGCAAAATTCCAAAAAATTGCCATGTGTTTCTTAATGCATTTTTGATTGTTTTCTGCGATATCTTTACATGTTAAAAATGGATTAAGAATGTATGCTAATTTTTTCTACTAATTGGTGTACTTCGTGCATTTTTTGTGAAGTTTCTTGCGTAACTTTTGATATAGATTCTTGCCATGTGATATTGATACTGGGCACTTGATTTTGTGATATGTTCATTTCTGATTCCATGCTAGTTTTCCCATTTTTGTTAGTTTAGTTCTTAGTTTACAATCTTGCAATGTTAATTGTTAATTCCTAATTTTGTTAGTTTAATTTTTAGTGTACAACTTTGCAATGTTAATGGTTAGCTTACAATTTTGTTAGTATTGATTAGTTTCTTATTTTACAAGTTTAATTGTTAGTCTCCATTTTTTTTTTGTAGTTTAGTTTTTTAGTTTACAACTTTGCAATGTTAATTGTTAGCTTCCAATTTTGCCATATCAATTGTTAGTTTCTTGTGTTTTCCTTTGCAAATTTAATTGTTAGTTTCTTGCTTTGCAAGTAATGTGGATTTTGTTCATTTGACAACAAAGTGTGAAAGTTTGGGCATGCCTTATAATTATCATGCTTTTGTGTTTAAAAGAAACCTTTTGAAAATCGCTTTGGATGAGAATTATAGGTCATGTGCTTGCTTAAAACTTTGTGATTAGTTTTGTGCAGTTTTTTTATTACATCTTGCTATTACTCCTTTTTGTCAATTAGTTTGTCATTTTTACTATCGTTTTATCTTGCTACTAACCATTCCATTTCATTTCATACATTTTGAGCATGCCACCTCAGCTCCATCCTTTAGGTTAGGTTTTATTCGATTTTCTAATCTTTAGGTGGTTATTTCTTTCTTTTTAATTTTTGCAAGACCATAGAATGTAAACTAGGGCCAAATGTAAAGGACAATGGACACTATAATGATGTACACCGACACATGCACCGACACGCACACACGTTGTATGATTTACCGTTAGGTGTATGTTTAGGAAGCGCGAAACTTATGAAAATCCGTTTTTCCAAAAAATGTTAACAATTCCATCACTTGAAAACAATTTTTTCCAATAAACCTTGGAGTCAAAACTCCATTGTATTTTTCTTTTTCCTTAATCAAATTCAAATGCAAAATAATTCCTACTTAGGCTATTTTCTTTAATAATTGGACCAACCTCACCTTTTTCTTTCTCAAGCCTTTACGGCCTCTCTCTCTTTTCTTCAAAACCATTTTCCAAAATTAAAATCAATCTAAACTCACAAAATCTTTTGAGAGAGAACTACATGGAGTTTGATCCCTTAAAAGGGTATGTAGGCAAGAGGTCAAAACCTCTCCAAGTCCAATAAAAATAAAACCCAAACACTTCTCCCTCCATTCTTAAAAAACAATCCTTTTCAACAAATAGCATTAAAATAAAGCGTAGACGTAAATCTAGAAGAACGGCTCCTATAGAGTACTATAGTCGTTATGGGTGCCTAACACCTTCCCGTAGCAAAAATTGCCCTCGAACTTAGAATTTCTAAGGGTTTTTTCTCGATTTTGACCTTCCCCAAAAAAAATAGAGATATCAATGATTGAAAGGTTCAAGCCTAATTAATGACTTGACTCCCGAAAATCGCGATAACAAATTGGTATCAGAGCAGGTTGGTCCGTCCGGCCAAATAGTAGAGTCGTGTTGAGCCACCTAGGATAGAGTGTCAACTCTAATGTTGTTTTTATTGTTGTTCCTGAGCTGTTGTTTCTGATGTAGAACTTTGAAATGGCTCGTCGTAATGATGCTGCTATCGCTGCTGCACTTGAGGCTGTTGCTCAAGCGGTAGGACAACAACCTAACGGTGCTGCTGGCGACAATGGTGTGAGGATGTTGGAGACCTTTTTGAGGAACCATCCACCAACCTTCAAGGGAAGGTATGACCCCGACGGAGCTCAGAATTGGCTGAAGGAAATTGAAAGAATCTTCAGAGTTATGGAATGCAGTGAGGCTCAGAAGGTGCGGTTTGGTACGCACATGTTGGCTGAAGAGGCAGATGACTGGTGGGTGAGTCTTTTGCCTGTGCTTGAACAGGATGGTGCTGTGGTGACATGGACTGTGTTCAAGGGAGAATTCCTAGATAGGTATTTTCCGGAAGATGTCCGAGGAAAGAAGGAGATCGAATTTCTAGAGTTGAAGCAGGGAGATATGTCTGTAACGGCATATGCTGCTAAGTTTGTGGAGCTTTCTAAGTTCTACCCTCATTACACTGCTGAGAATGCTGAGTTTTCAAAATGCATTAAGTTTGAGAATGGCTTGAGAGCTGACATCAAGAGAGCCATTGGTTATCAGAAAATAAGAAATTTCTCTAAGTTGGTAAGTAGCTGCAGGATCTAGCAAGAGGATACCAAAGCTCATTACAAGGTGATGAGTGAGCGCAGAGGGAAAGGACAACAGAGTCGTCCGAAGCCGTATAGTGCTCCTGCTGACAAAGGTAAACAGAGGTTGAACGATGAGAGGAGGCCCAATAGGAGAGATGCTCCTACTGAGATTGTTTGCTTCAAATGTGGTGAGAAAGGCCACAAGAGCAATGTATGTGGTCGCGATGAGAAGAAGTGTTTCAGGTGTGGTCAGAAGGGACACACATTGGCTGATTGTAAATGTGGGGATATTGTTTGTTATAATTGCAACGAGGAAGGTCATATCAGTTCACAATGTACGCAGCCGAAGAAGGTGAGGACTGGTGGTAAAGTGTTTGCCTTGACTAGTACGCAAACAGTTAACGAGGATCGACTTATCAGAGGTACTTGTTTCTTTAATAGTACTCCTTTAATTGCTATTATTGATACTGGTGCTACACATTGTTTCATTGCTTTTGATTGTGCGCAAAGGTTGGGTCTAGTTATGTCTGACATGAATGGAGAAATGGTTGTTGAAACTCCAGCTAAGGGTTCAGTGACTACTTCTCTTGTTTGTTTGAGTTGTCCATTGTCTATGTTCGGTAGGGATTTTGAAGTGGATCTTGTTTGTCTACCATTGGTCGGAATGGATGTGATTTTTGGGATGAACTGGTTAGAATATAACCATGTTCTTATTAATTGTTTTAATAAGACCGTACATTTTCCTTCTGCCGAAGAAGAAAGCGGAGCGGAATTTTTATCTACTAAACATATGAAGCAGTTGGAGCGTGATGGAATTCTAATGTTCTCTTTAATGGCATATTTGTCGTTAGAAAATCAAGCTGTAATTGACAGGTTACCAGTGGTGAAAGAGTTCCCTGAAGTTTTCCCTGATGAGATTCTGGACGTGCCACCAGAAAGGGAGGTTGAATTTTCGATTGACCTTGTTCCAGTAACAAAGCCGGTGTCGATGGCACCTTATCGTATGTCGGCGTCTGAACTTGCTGAATTGAAGAAACAGTTGGAAGACTTGCTCGACAAGAATTTTGTAAGACCAAGTGTTTCACCTTGGGGAGCACCGGTGTTGTTAGTAAAGAAGAAGGATGGTAGTATGAGGTTGTGCATTGACTACCGTCAGTTGAACAAAGTTACGATAAAGAATAGGTATCCACTTCCGAGGATTGATGATTTGATGGATCAGCTGGTGGGTGCCCGTGTGTTTAGCAAATTTGACTTGAGGTCAGGGTACCATCAAATTAAGGTAAAGGATGAAGATATGCAGAAGACGGCGTTTAGGACACAATATGGTCATTACGAATACAAGGTGATGCCTTTCGGTGTTACTAATGCGCCTGGTGTGTTCATGGAGTATACGAACAGAATTTTCCATGCTTACCTGGATAAATTCGTGGTTGTGTTTATTGATGATATTCTAATTTATTCTAAGGATGAAGAAGAGCATGCAGAGCATTTGAAAATTGTTTTGCAAGTGCTGAGAGAAAAGAAGTTGTATGCCAAGTTGTCAAAGTGTGAATTCTGGCTAAGTGAAGTAAGTTTTCTTGGCCATATTATTTCTGGTAGTGGTATTGCAGTTGATCTGGCGAAAGTGGAGGCAGTATCACAATGGGAGACTCCTAAATCAGTAACTGAAATCAGAAGTTTCTTGGGTCTAGCTGGTTATTACCGCAGGTTCATAGAAGGATTTTCGAAGTTAGCACTTCCCTTAACTCAGTTGACCTGTAAGGGTAAGTCTTTTGTGTGGGATGCTTAGTGTGAGAGCAGTTTTAGTGAACTGAAACGAAGATTGACGACTGCTCCTATCTTGATTTTACCGAAGTCGGAAGAACCTTTTGTCGTTTATTGTGATACATCTAAGTTGGGCTTAGGTGGTGTTTTGATGCAAGATGGCAAAGTAGTAGCTTATGCTTCTAGACAGTTGAGAATACATGAGAAGAATTATCCTACACATGATTTGGAGTTGGCTGCAGTGGTATTTGTTTTGAAAATTTGGAGACACTATTTGTATGGTTCTAGATTCGAGGTATTTAGTGATCATAAAAGTTTGAAATATTTATTTGATTAGAAAGAATTGAACATGAGACAGAGGAGATGGTTAGAACTGTTAAAGGATTATGATTTTGGCTTGAATTACCATCCGGGTAAAGCTAATGTGGTTGCTGATGCTTTGAGCAGGAAGACGTTGCATATGTCTGCCATGATGGTGAAAGAGTTCGAATTGTTAGAACAGTTTAGAGATTTGAGTCTCGTCTGTGAGTTGACACCTCAGAGTGTACAGTTGGGGATGCTAAAGATTAATAGTGATTTCTTGAATAGTATCTGAGAAGCACAACAAGTGGATGACAAGCTTGTTGATTTGATGGTTGCTGGTAATGAAACTGAGAATAGTGACTTTAAAGTTGATAATCTGGGTGTGCTAAGATTTAGAGGAAGAATTTGTATCCATGATAACGATGATTTGAAAAAGTTAATCTTAGAGGAAAGTCACTGAAGTAGTTTAAGTATTTATCCGAGAGCTACTAAGATGTATCATGACTTGAAGAAATTGTTTTGGTGGTCTGGATTGAAACGAGATGTTGCTCAGTTTGTGTATGCATGTTTGACTTGTCAGAAGTCTAAGGTTGAGCATCAGAAGCCTGCAGGGCTGTTGACGCCGTTAGATGTACCTGAGTGGAAGTGGGATAGCATTTCCATGGATTTTGTAACGAGTTTGCCGAATACTCCAAGAGGACATGATGCTATATGGGTTGTGGTCGACAGGTTGACAAAGTCGGCGCACTTTATTCCGATAAATATTACTTTTCCCGTAGCTCAATTGGCGGAAATCTACATCCGTGACATTGTGAAGTTGCATGGTGTTCCGTCAAGTATTGTGTCGGATAGAGACCCGAGGTTCACCTCTAGATTTTGGAAGAGTTGGCAAGATGCATTGGGTTCGAAGTTGAGGTTGAGTTCAGCTTCTCATCCGCAGACAGATGGTCAGTCGGAGAGGACGATCCAGTCTTTGGAAGATTTACTGAGAGTGTGTGTGCTTGAACAAGGTGGAGCTTGGGATAGTCACCTGCCGTTGATAGAGTTCACCTACAACAATAGTTACCATTCGAGTATTGGTATGGCACCGTTCGAAGCTTTGTATGGTCGGAGGTGCAGAACTCCTTTGTGTTGGTTTGAGTCGGGAGAAAGTGTGGTGTTGGGACCATATTTGGTTCATCAGACTACAGAGAAGGTTAAGATGATCAGAGAACATATGAAAGCGTCACAGGATCAACAGAAGAGTTACCATGACAAACGTAGAAAGGCCCTTGAGTTTCAGGAGGGTGATCATGTGTTCTTAAGGGTTACTCCTATGACGGGTGTAGGACGTGCATTGAAGTCCAAGAAGTTGACTCCAAAGTTCATTGGTCCTTACCAAATATCTGACAGGGTTGGAACAGTGGCGTATCGGATTGGCTTGCCACCACATCTTTCGAATTTGCATGATGTGTTCCATATATCGCAGCTACGGAAGTATGTAGCGGATCCTTCGCATGTTATTCCTAGAGATGATGTGCAAGTTAGGGACAATCTTACAGTTGAGACTTTACCTTTGAGGATTGAAGATCGTAAGGTGAAGAAGTTGAGAGGCAAAGAGATACCTCTAGTGAAGGTTGTTTGGAGTGGTGTAACTGGTGAGAGTTTGACTTGGGAGCTAGAGAGTAAGATGCAAGAATCCTATCCTGATTATTTTGGTTGATTTTTAATATGTTTTATGTATTTTATATGCTTTAAAATAATTTATGTGATTTATGTGGTGTGTTGCATTTTATTATAATTATTTTAAATTATTTAATAGAAATAAGTAAGAAATTAGAATTTATGGAGTTTTTGGGGGTTACATATTAATTATGAGATTAAAGGGGAGTTAAGGGAAATGAAATAAGTTAAGGAGTTGGTAAGAATAGGAAAGAAAGAGTCAGACAAAACTTTTGTACGTACAAGAGAAAAGATAACATAAGCTTTTGGGAGAAAAGGGAGAGAGACCAAGAACAGGGGAAAATTGCCTAGAAGGGAGAATTGAATTGCTGTAGTTGTTCGTCTAATTAGGTAAGGGTGAGGCTAGCATTCAATTTTAATATATATACATGATTCTGATAATTGGATTGAATTTGTCTGTTTTTGTTTAGGTTTTGAGAACTTGATGAATTGTTGAAAATATTGTTGAATTTGTTGTTGATTCTATGTTTTTGTGTTGTTTGAGTGCTATGATGTATATAAGACCTGTAAACGTTTTTGTAAATCATTTTGGGTGATTGGGGGATCAAAATTGGGTTTTTGGATGAAAAAGGGTTTTGAAAATCGTAGGTTTGAACTGTATAGATGATGCGTCGCTTAAGCGAAGCTTCCCATCGCTTATGCGAGCATTCATGTAGTTGCCCAGAATTCTGAAAAGTTAGTTTGCTTAAGCGAGCGTCAAGCGAGCAAAAACCTGACTTACGACATTTGGTTCGCTCAAGCGAAGTTCCCGTCGCTTAAGCGAGAAACCCATAATCTGCCCAGAACCTGTAGCAAGTGAGCGTCGCTCAAGCGAACGCCAAGCGAGCCTCAAGCGAGGAACATCCTAACTTACGTGAATTGGTTCGCTTAAGCGAGCTATACTTCGCTTAAGCGAAGTTGGTCCTGAATGACCATTTTGTGAATTTTGTTAGGTGCTTTAGGACTTTAATCTGAGCTTCCTAAATTGTTTGATGGATTTATTTAATACTGTTTATGAGGTGAAAAATTATAAAAAGATGAAGACTCATGTGGAATGATGCATATTAAATGTATTTACAAATATGTACGTCGTGTCGTCGGGTTGTGTTGTGTCTGATGTCCAGTTGGGGAGTGTGTCATAACTATTTAGGCATATATGTTGATGTTGTATGTAGATATACACAAGTGGAGTCCATTTCATAATTGTCATACCCCAATTTTTGACCTAAGTGTTGAGGACAAAATCCTTATTTGATGTTTTAATAATCACAAACATTATATATGTTTTTAACTTGTTATCTATTAATGTGTTTTGTGAGAAATGTTTCATGAAGAATGTTCTTGTTAAAGAGAAGAACATTCTAAGCTCACATATAATATAATCAAAGCAAAAGAGCAACAAGACACATATTCACTTTCTGCTACAACATTTACATCATTGAAAGCAAGAACAAATTGTTCCCTTTGTCTCACTAAAAAAGGATAAAAGATACCTTTGAAGAATGTCACCAAAAGGGAAGCAAATCTAAGTGTCATGGGAAAACTAAGCAACAAAAGGAATGTTCAGTAACAAAAGGCCAAAGACCCACGTGAGTCATAAAGAAAGAAAAACTAAAAGCTTACAAGAAGAATGTTCTCAAGAATGAAGAAGAATGTTCTCAAGAATAAAGGAACAACAAAGAAGAATGTTCTCAAGAAGGTTCTGGTTAAAGTACAACAAAGATAAGGATTATTTGACAGTGCCACCAAATCACAACTATCACACCTTCACACGTATGCTTGCTGTCACATAGCTGTAGCTCAAGAGAATGTCTCAAGAACGTTCTGCATCTCACAAACTTTCATTTTTTAGCAACCTTGCACCTCAAAGAGAAACACACGCACATGAGATATTTTCATGAAAGAAGGAAACAGCTGTACGTGATTGCTTACTCTGAAACAGCTGTCTCAAAAGGCAAAAATGAAGAGAATGTTCTCAGAACATTCTTCACTTGAAAAAACGTATTTTTTGCAACACTTGTGTATCAAGCAAAGGCAAGAGCACATGGGCTGTTCTTTCGTACAAGCTTCACAGCTGTATGTTAGTGTTCATTTCAAGTGAGCTTCTCAATTCAAGCCTCTATAAATACAACAAGCTAGCAAGGCATTTCTTCAGGAGCTTACACACACAAAAATCCAAAAACTCCCCAAACACACAAACAAACTTCTCAACAAAACTCTTTCCTTTCTCATCATCATCAACAAACAAACAAAAATAAAAAATAAAAAACATCACACCATCTTCACCAAAACAAACAAAAATCAAACAAAACAACTCTTTTTTTTTCCTTTCTCCTATTATCCCCAAAAAGGTATATCATCTTCCTTTTTTTTTACTTTCTTCTTCTTCTTCTTCTTCTTCTTCTTTTCTCTTCTCTCTCTCTCTCTCTCGCTCTCTCTCTCACTCTCTCTATCTTTTTTTCTTCATTTATTTTACGTTTAACACACAAATTAATCCAGAGTGCTCTGGTCCTAAATATTAACTGGTAATATTATATTTTTGTTTAATTTAATTATTCTCCAGAACAATCTGGTCCTTGTTAATTAAATTAATCCAGAGTGCTCTGGTCCTCAATTAACTGTTAATATTATATTTTTGTTTAATTTAAATATTCTCCAGAACAATCTGGTCCTTGTTAATTAAATTAATCCAGAGTGTTCTGGTCCTAAACTAACTGTTAATATTATATTTTTGTTTAATTTAATTATTTCTCCAGAACAATCTGGTCCTTGTTAATTAAATTAATCCAGAGTGTTCTGGTCCTAAACTAACTGTTAATATTATATTTTTGTTTAATTTAATTACTCTCCAGAATAATCTGGTCCTAATTAATAATCAAATTATTCCAGAATTCTCTGGTCCAATATTTATTAGTAATATTATTCTACTTTTTATTTTATATTTCTCCAGAATATTCTGGTCCGTGTTAAAAAACTTCATAATTCATTTTAACATCATTTTTCTCATTCTGCTTATATAATCCTTCTCCAGAATGTTCTGGTCCTGTATATATATATATATATATATATATATATATATATATATATATATATATATAAAATACTATTTATTTTGTCGAACTAACAATAAACCAAATATCTTTTTTTACGCCATGCGCGTTTAATTTTTTCTCAAATGGATCGCCATCGCTCAAATGCGAGTTCGTCCCTTTTTTAAGCAAACTTTTCGCCAAGCGCGACTAAATCATTTTCATAAATAAAATCAATCAAAAAACCAAAAACATTTTCTTGCCCCAGAACTACGTAGCTTTGATTTCTCCATCGCACCTGGAGATACGTAGGAGCAAGATGAAACTCTTGTCAAGCACAATAATAAAAACAAAACCTAAAAAACATTTTCTTGCACCACAATAAACAAAAAAATACAAAAACATTTTCTCACAGCACAATAAACAAAAAATACAAAAACATTTTCTCACAACACAATAATATAAAAAACAACAAAAACATTCAAATAACAAAAATCACAAAATATTTTCATAATAAACCTTGATTTTTAATCAAGTGATCGTTCTTTTTTACTTTTTTTCGTAATCAAATTTCAAACCAACTTTAATTCTACTTCGAGTCAATTTTCTTCAAACATTAGAAAACACCAACAAGCTTATTTCGCCACTTGGCTTTTTATTTTTAAAAAACCTTTTTCGAAACCAATAAAAAACACAAAACCAACCAAACGTCAATTTCTACCCCGAACTACGAGGTTTCTGATCCCTCACGGGTACGTAGGCAAAGGGCATTTGTCCTTTCGAATCAATAAAAAATGTATATAATAGGCTTCTTTTTTCTTTCAAATCTCTATTTTTTTAATTCCGTCTTTTAAACAAAATTAAGCAAGTAATAGATCAAAAAGTAAAATAAAGTCGAAAGGTTCTCGTAGAGTACTACGAATATTTAGGGTGCTAATACCTTCCCTAAATATAACTAACCCCCGAACCCAAATCTCTTTCAAATGGGTAATTTGAACTTTTTTCCCCTTTCTTAAAAAAATTAAAAGGTTCAGTCATGAATAAAAAATAATGAGTCAAAGCTAGTCAAATAGCGACGATCTCCCGAAAAATGACGCGACAGAAATGGCGACTTCACTGAGGAAATCATTCGAGGGTTAAGCCTAACTTGACTTTGTTTAAAATTTTGTGCTATCACTTGCTTAAAACAAAAACAAAAATAAAAGATTGAAATATGTATATATGTTTTCTTCCTTCATTTTTTTTTCGTTTTTAAACGTGAGTGGTGAGATAATAAGTCCTACTCCCGGGCTTGAGTGAAACATAAGATAGGGCGGCGGTATCATAGTCCCAGGCCAAGAGTACTCTTCGGTTTTTGGCACATGTGATGACCCCACTCAACAGAGGGATCTTGGAAGTATACTTGTCAACATGAGTACTCATGTTTGACACACTATTTTCGAGTGACCGTCGAAGTTGAGAACCTTAGTTACCCTTAACCCATCTTGGCCTTTTAGGACGTAGTGCGATGGCTAATCAAGAGTACTCTTGAATTAGTCGATACGCGATACTACACCCAAACGAGACTATCCTACGGATATTGTTGGAATGGGAGTACTCCCGTCACCCGATACATATTCGGAAGTGGTTGAAAACTTTGGGAACTTGGTAGAACCCGTGATACAGGTACAAATAAAACCATAGTCCTTACCACATAGCGTACTTACCCTTCTCTCCAACATTATGGGCCTAAAAGCCTAAACCATGTTTTTCCATCTCTTTTAGCATAACCATACATGCATGCATTCATAGATACTTTTTCATTCATTAAATATCGAAGGACTTATATAAAGTTTCAATTATAAACATCATAGGGCATGACTCTCCCAACGAGGTACACTAGGCAATGCAATTTCATAAAACCGGATCTCTTGAGTTTAAGGAAACTAGGAAAAAAGGTGGCCTGCTCAGAACGCTTTCACAGGAACTATGGAAACTTGCTCGGTATCGTCAAGACAGATGTTGATGAAGGACTTCTCCAAACCTTCGTCCAATTTTATGACCCGACCTATCACTATTTTGGGTTCCCGGATTACCAGTTGGTCCCTACCCTTGATGAGTACTCCCATTAGACCGACCTACTAATACTTGACAGGGTGCCTTTCAGTGGTCTCGAAAAAGCTCCTAAACACTCTGCCATTGCTACAGCTCTCCACCTTACAACCGCCGAGGTGAAAGCCCATCTCCAACCTAAGGGGAAACTCTTGTGCTTTTCGACTAATTTCCTTTACCAAAAAGCCGCCTTTTTTGACGAAACCTCCAACCATGATGCCTTTGATGCTATCCTCGCCCTACTCATCTATGTCCTTGTGTTTTTCCCTAAACTTAACAATTTTATTGACATTAATGCCATCCACGTATTCCTCTCAAAGAACCCGGTCCCTACCTTGTTAGCCGACACGTACCATTCCATTCATGAACGCACCCTAGCGGGTCGTGGAACCATCCTTTGTTGTGCCCCCCTGCTATATAGGTGGATCACCTCCCATCTGCCCCAATCCCCTCGCTTCATAACCAATCCAGAAAACCTTCTTTGGTCCCAAAGGCTTATGTCCCTTACCCCAGCTGATGTAGTGTGGTACAATCCGGCCTATGACAAGGGAACCATCATTGACAGTTGTGGAGAATTCAATAACGTGCCTCTTCTCGGTATACGTGGAGGAATCAGCTATAACCCTGTTCTTGCCAGACGTCAGTTCAGGTACCCCATGGAAGGAAAACCGCGCAATATTCTTCTAGAGAACGTGTACTATCACAACCAAAATGACATCCGGGGAATAAGGGAACAAGTTGTGCGAGCTTGGAATACTATTCGTAGAAGGGATAAAGGCCAATTGGGAAGGAAGACATGTACCGTCCACGAATCCTATACTCAATGGGTCATCGATAGAGCTACGCAATTTGGGATGCCTTACCAGCTACCGAGGTTTCTATCTGCCATCACTCCAGCACCACCTATGCATATGACTTTTGATACCGAGAAAGAGTACCAGAAGCGGATAACTGAATTGACCCATGAAAGCGCTACTTGGAAGAGGAGGTACGATGAAACCTTGCTCCAAATGGAAACAATGAATGGACAGTTGGAACAGAAGGATTGTGAAATCGTCAAGCAAAAAGGACAAATGATCAAGATGGATGAACTTCTCCTGGTAAAGGACAGATTGCTCGACAGATATGCTAACAAGAAAAGCGTATGGACTTCTTTTCCGGCGCAAGAAGCGTATCCTCGCCCTACTCCGATGATCCACTGGCCCAAGAAGCTTGAGAGATTTCTGGACTTATTGCTTGCTTTCTAGCTTTCCTTTATACTTTGGGGTCTATTCTTTGGCTTAGTCTGTTAAAAAGGGAATTATCTTGCAGTAATTCAATAAAATTTTCAATTATGATGTTTACTAAACTACCTTTATAAGTCCTTCGATAAATAAAAATGTGTTAATTTTTGCATAACATCATGCATCATCTTGCATATCATAGTTTCGATTCTGAGTCTCACAAAGTTTTTTCTTTCCCACAAAGGTCACTCCCGTTTCAAAAGTGGCCCGACGTCCTCAACCAACTCGCGTACACGGCACTCGGGCAAATATAAAGAAGAAGATGGATTTTCTTGAACAAGAGAATCAGGCACTCAAAGAAGAGATGGCAACAATGCAGGCGAAGATAGACGAAATGGCAGCCATGCAGACTCAGATGGATGAATTGTCTGAATTGGTAAAAACGCTGAAAGCTGCACAGAATCAACCACCACCACCTCCTCCTCCTGTCAGGACTCGGGCCGAAGCAAGGGGCTCTGTTATCCCTGACTGGAGTCTCCAACAGTCTCTATGCCTCCACGATCTGCGCCTTGGTTCACGCCCCTCACTGCTGGTGAAATACTCCGCCTTGTTGCTTGTGAACCTCCGATGCCTACTTTTCAAAATACAACTCATGTTCCGCCGCCTGTTGCAACGCGCTCTCAAGCTACTTTGACCTATACAACACCGGTGATTCACACTGTCCCACAAAATGAAGAACCCGTCTTCCACTCAGGGAATATCGAGGTCGGTAATAAGGTAGATGACTTACAGGAGAAGTATGAGAGGATGAATCGGGAAATGCTTGCCCTCCTCGGGAAAGAAGTATCCAAGAAGGACGTCTATGATCTGTGCTTGGTGCCGAACGTCCAGATACCTCAAAAATTCAAACTCCCAGACTTCGAAAAATACAAAGGGACCTCCTGCCCTTGAGACCATCTAACGATGTATGTGAGAAAAATGTCCACATATGCCAATGATCATCAGGTCCTCATCCATTACTTTCAAGACAGTTTGACTGGTACCGCACTGAAGTGGTACATGAACTTGGACCGAGCAGAAATCCGAACTTTCAATGACCTACGTGAGGCCTTTGTACAGCGATACAAATTCAACCAAGATATGGCCCCAGACCAAAGTGATCTCCAGGCTATGACTCAGAAGGACAAGGAAACACTCAAAGAATACGCCCAACGATGGAGGGATGTCGCCGTCCAAATCAGCCCTCGTGTAGAAGAAAAGGAGATGACCAAACTCTTCTTGAAAACTCTCAATCAATTCTACTACGAGAAGATGGTCGGGAGTGTGCCCAGAAGCTTCACAGAGATGATCAGTATGGGTGTACAGTTGGAAGAGGGAGTCCGCGAAGGACGTTTAGTCAGGGAAACTGCTCCCACCAATGGTACAAGGAAGTCCGGAAACAACTTTTCGAGAAAGAAAGAACAAGAAGTTGGTATGGTAGCCCGTGGAAGACCTCAACAGAATTACCCAGCCTATCAACACATCGCCGCTATCACACCCAGCACAACTGCCATTCAACAACCGGGCTTTCAACCACAATTCCAACAACAACCATATCCCCAACAACCATATCAACAACAACCATATCAACAACATCCCTATCAATAACGACCATATCAACAACCACCATATCAACCACGTCCACATCAACAGCAGCCTCGACCACAGGCTCCCACACCACCACTTGATCCAATCCCCATGAGATATGCAGCTTTACTCCCAGCATTACTTGAAAAGAAGTTAGTACAAACCAGGATGCCTCCTCTAGTGCCAGAAAGATTGCCAGCAGGATATAGAGCTGATCGGTTTTGTGCTTTACATCAAGGGGCCCCAGGGCATGATACCGAGGATTGTTATGGCTTAAAGTATGCAGTCCAAAGGCTAATCTGAGATAAAATCTTGTCCTTCACGCACCAGAACCCGAATATACAAACCAACCCATTGCCAAATCATGTCAACATGGTCCAGGATTGCCAAGAGAGCAGCCTCATTCTTGATGTTCAGCGTGTTCGGACTCCTTTAGTCCCGCTACATACCAACTTGTGCAAGTTTTCCCTCTTTGAACATGATCTTGATGCCTGTGCAATATGTCCTATAGATCCACGGGGTGGTCAGAAAGTGAAAGATGACATCCAAGGGCTGTTTAGTCAGGGAGAATTCACCATTGCAGGAACAAATGATGAGGTGTGTGTCATAACTCCCGAATTCAATATCCCGGAGAGTGTAGAAGTGAATTCCGTCAATCAGAAACCAATGGTTACTCCTCTAGTAATTTTCCTACCAAGGCCAATGCATTATGCTTCTGAGAAGGCCATACCCTACAACTACAATGCCACGATGCTGGAAAACGGACGCGAAGTTCCCATACCACATTTACCTTCTGTGGTTAACATTACCGAGGATAGCAGAGTGCTAAGGAATGGGCCTATTATTCCCACGTTGTTTCAAAAGAAAGCAAGTGCTCCGGTAACTGAGCAAATACAAGCTAGAGACTCCAGCACGACCAAAGATGCAGGCCAGACCAGTAGAACAAATACCAATGCTGACTTTGAGGAGTTACTACAATTGATAAAGAAAAGTGAGTACAAGGTGATCGACCAGTTGATGCAGACTCCCTCAAAGATATCCATCCTGTCTTTATTGCTGAATTCTGAGGCCCACAGAAATGCCTTGATGAAAGTCCTAAACCAAGCCTTTGTAAATCATGATCTCACTATTGGGCAATTTGATGGAATAGTGGGAAATATCGCTGCATGCAACAACCTGAGCTTCAGTGATGAAGAGCTTCCAGAGGAAGGGAGGAACCATAACATGGCGCTGCATATATCTGTGAATTGCAATACTGATGCACTATCAAATGTGCTGGTGGATACTGGATCATCCTTAAATGTAATGGCCAAAACAACCTACGATCAACTTTCCTACAAAAGCGCACCTTTAAGACGAAGTGATGTGATGGTGAAGGCTTTCGATGGTTCAAGGAAGAATGTCCTTGGAGAAGTGGATCTACCTATTACAATTAGGCCGCATGTCTTCCAGATTACCTTTCAAGTAATGGATATACAAGCATCATACAGTTGCCTGCTGGGCCGACCCTGGATTCATGAAGCAGGGGCAGTAACTTCTACACTGCATCAGAAGCAAAAGTTTGTGAAGAACGGAAAGCTGGTGACCGTGGGAGGAGAATAAGCCATGCTAGTAAGCCATTTGTCATCATTCTCTTTCATTGGTGCTGATATTGAGGATGGTACGTCTTTCCAAGGACTTTCTATTGAAGGCCAAGGTGCTAAGAAGAATGCAACATCCATTTCCTCTTTCAAGGATGCTCAGAAAGTGGTACAAGATGGTGTCTCTACCGGCTGGGGGAAGTTGTTGAATTTGTCAGAGAACAAGCGTCGTGAAGGACTCGGTTTTACTCCGTCGGCAGGGGTTTCCAACAGCAAGCCAAATGGGAATTCTTTCTATAGTGCCGGGTTCATTCATGCCTCGTCAGAAGCCAATGCTATCCTTGAAGATAATCCAGAAGGAGTGCCACAAAGTTTCGTGACACAAGGAGGGATTAGCCGCAATTGGGTCGCTACGGATGTTCCTTTTGTTGCTCACTCGTCAAAGTAATGCATTTGTTTGTTTTTATGCTTTTCCAAAAAATCCATTCGCCCCGCCCCAAGCGAAAGTGAATCTATCTAGGGCTTTGTTTCAAGAAATTATCATCAATCAAATAAAAATGTCGTTTTACTTTCGACTTTTTGTTTTATTTTATGCATTTTTTTTGAAAAAATGGTAATACAAAAAGCCAAAAAAAAAATGTATAATCACCTTCGAAAAATCTGCATTTTTTCTTATTTTTCTAAAAAAAATCATCAATCATATGTGCAGATTGAATGAACCCTTTGAACAACGTAACTCTACGATCTCTCCCAACTTCGAATCCCCCGTGTATGAGGCAGAAGAAGAAGAAGAGATTCCCGATGAAATCTCTTGATTGCTTGAACAAGAAAGAAAGACCATTCAGCCTCATGAGGAAGCCATAGAGATAATCAATTTGGGTACGAAAGAAGACAAGAAAGAGATCAAGATTGGGGCATCGCTTGAAGCAAGTGTCAAGAAGCGAGTGGTAGAGCTTCTTAAAGAGTATGTCGATATATTTGCTTGGTCATACAGAGATATGCCGGGTCTGGATACTAATATTGTGGTGCACCGTTTGCCTTTGAAGCCGGAATGCCCACCAGTTAAGCAAAAGTTGAGAAGAACTCACCCTGACATGGCTCTCAAGATCAAAGAAGAGGTGCAGAAACAAATTGATGCAGGCTTCCTCGTTACATCAGAATACCCTCAGTGGCTGGCCAACATAGTACCTGTTCCAAAGAAAGACGGTACGGTCAGAATGTGTGTTGATTACCGTGACCTAAACAAAGCCAGTCCGAAAGATGATTTTCTGCTCCCTCACATTGACGTGTTGGTTGACAGTACTGCTAAATCCAAAGTCTTCTCCTTCATGGACGGTTTCTCTGGTTACAATCAGAACAAGATGGCACCCGAAGACAGAGAAAAGACGTCTTTCATCACTCCTTGGGGCACTTTCTGTTATAAAGTAATGCCTTTTGGTTTGATAAACGCAGGTGGTACCTATCAGAGAGGTATGACTACTCTTTTCCACGACATGATGCACAAAGAAATTGAAGTGTATGTGGATGATATGATCGTCAAATCAAGCACGGAAGAAGAACATGTCGAGTACTTGCAGAAGATGTTCCAACGGCTGAGAAAGTATCAACTCTGCCTCAATCCTAACAAATGCACCTTTGGTGTCAGATCCGGGAAGCTCTTAGGTTTCATTGTCAGTCAAAAAGGTATTGAAGTGGATCCAGACAAGGTCAGAGCCATCAGAGAAATGCCTGCCCCAAAGACAGAAAAACAAGTACGAGGGTTTCTTGGACGACTAAACTACATCTCCAGATTCATCTCTCATATGACTGCAACATGTGGGCCGATATTCAAGTTACTTCGCAAACATCAAGAAGTCGTTTGGACAGAAGACTGCTAGAAAGTCGTAGACAGCATCAAAGAATACCTGCTAGAACCTCCGATTCTTATCCCTCCAGTCGAAGGAAGGCCATTGATCATGTACCTGACTGTGCTAGAACATTCCATGGGTTGTGTGCTCGGACAACAAGATGAAACCGGGAGAAAAGAGAATGCTATTTATTACCTGAGCAAGAAATTCACTAATTGTGAGTCTCGCTATTCCATGCTCGAGAAGACTTGTTGTTCACTAGCTTGGGCCGCCAAACGCCTCCGTCATTACATGGTTAATCACACTACTTGGTTGATATCTAAAATGGATCCAATCAAGTACATCTTTGAGAAGCTCGCGTTAACAGGAAGGATTGCCCGGTGGCAGATGTTGTTGTCAGAATACGATATTGAATATCGCACTCAAAAGGCGATCAAAGGCAGTATCCTTGCCGATCATTTGGCTCACCAACCAATCGAAGACTATCAACCTATCAAGTTCGACTTTCCCGATGAAGAGATCATGTATTTAAAGATGAGGGATTGTGACGAACCATTACCTGAAGAAGGTTCGGATCCTGATTCAAGGTGGGGTTTGGTATTCAATGGAGCTGTTAATGTCTACGGTAATGGAATTGGGGCGGTCATTATTACCCCTCAAGGCACTCACATCCTTTCACTTCCAGGTTATTATTCGAATGCACGAACAACATTGCAGAATATGAAGCATGCATCATGGGTATCGAAGAAGCCATCGACCTGAGGATCAAGAATCTAAACATATATGCAGACTCAGCTCTCGTGATCAACCAAATCAAAGGAGAATGGGAAACTCGCCACCCCGGCTTGATTCCTTACCGAGACTATGCAAGGCGACTTTTGACATTCTTCAATAAGGTTGAGTTACACCACATCCCTCGTGAGGAGAACCAGATGGCAGACGCCCTGGCCACTTTATCTTCTATGTACAAAGTGAACCGTCAGAATAATGTGCCATTGGTCAAAATCAGATGTCTCGAAAGACCAGCGTATGTGTTCGCGGCCGAAGAAGCTACTGACGACAAGCCGTGGTTCCATGATATCGAGTGTTTTCTCCAAAATCAAGAGTATCCAACCGGAACTTCCAATAAAGACAAGAAGACTTTGAGAAGATTGTCTGGAAATTTCTTCTTGAATGGTGATGTGTTGTATAAGAGAAACTTCGACATGGTCCTGCTTAGATGTGTGGATAAACGAGAAGCTGATTTGTTGATGCACGAAATCCACGAAGGCTTCTTTGGAACTCATGCTAATGGGCACGCAATGGCCCGGAAAATGTTAAGGGCGGGTTATTATTGGATGACGATGGAAGCCGACTGTTACCAGCATGCAAAGAAGTGTCACAAATGTCAAATCTATGCTGACAGGATTCATGTGCCGCCAAATACACTCAATGTGCTTTCTTCTCCATGGCCGTTCTCTATGTGGGGCATTGACATGATCGGAAAGATCGAACCAAAAGCTTCAAACGGGCACTGTTTTATTCTTGTGGCCATTGACTATTTTACCAAGTGGGTCGAAGCGGCATCCTACGCCAATGTGACCAAGCAAGTAGTGGTCAAGTTCATCAAGAATCAAATCATCTGCCACTACGGTGTCCCTAGCAGGATCATTACAGACAACGGGACAAATCTGAACAACAAATTGATAAAAGAATTGTGTGATGATTTCAAGATCGAGCATCATAATTCTTCGCCTTACATACCTCAAATGAACGGCGCTGTCGAAGCTGCAAACAAGAACATCAAGAAGATCGTCCAGAACATGGTGGTGACATACAAAGATTGGCATGAGATGCTTCCATTCGCATTGCATGGTTATCGCACTTCTGTACGCACGTCAACAGGGGCAACCCCTTTCTCCTTGGTATACCGCATGGAGGCAGTTCTCCCGGTAGAAGTTGAAATTCCGTCAATAAGGGTCTTAATGGAGGCCGAGTTATCAGAGGCTGAATGGTGTCAGAACAGGTTTGACCAATTAAACTTGATTGAAGAGAAACGCATGTCCGCTTTATGTCATGGTCAACTATATCAAAAACGGATGAAACAAGCTTTTGACAAGAAAGTTCATCCCCGCGAATTTCGAGAAGGAGACCTTGTGCTCAAGAAGATCCAACCTTTCCAACATGACTCCAGGGGTAAGTGGACGCCTAACTACGAAGGCCCGTACGTCGTCAGAAGAGCTTTCTCGGGCGGTGCAATGACCCTTACGACTATGGATGGCGACGAACTACCCCGACCAGTGAACACAGATGCAGTCAAAAAATACTTTGCCTAAAAATAAAAGAACAAGCTCGGTAAGCCGAAAACCTGAAAAGGCGGCTTAGGCAAAAAGGAGCGTCTCGGTGGACTGAAAACCCGAAAGGGCGGTCCAGGCAAAAATTAGAGACATGAACAAAAATGATTATATATCGAAAACCCGAAAGGGCGACCTATGCAAAAGTCAAGGATCAAAAGACAAAGTAACTGCATTTAGTCAGGTACCGTCAACCTGGAGCATCCAGTCATCAAAAGACTTCCGATTCGAAGCATCTGCAAAGCAAAGACCCAGAACTGGGGCAATTCAAAGTTGTTAGGGAGAATAACGGATATTTTGTTCAATGTACCTTCCCATATATTTACCATTTTTTTCAAAAAATTTCAAGTCTGTGGAGCCATGCCCTTGGCAGGCCACCACTCAACTCGTCAAAATAAAGCTCGTGCCCATTTATATGGAACTCTCATTTTATTCTATTTGCAAAATTTCGTCTATGATTAATGACAATACTTAAAGCAAAATAATTTTCAAAATCCAAAACCTTTTACAGTGTGAACAACAAACACACTCTTTTTTGACCTCATGAGTAGACAAAACGTACATCAACATCCGCCTCGAGAATGGTTACATTCCGGAAGAGAAACATGGCTAGGCACTATGGAGAGGACCTCCGTTTCAAAGCAAGATGCAGTCATAACACAAAAATACAAAAAAAAAGAGCAAAAACAAAAAGCTCGCTAAGTTGAAAACCTGAAAAGGCGGCTTAGGCAAAAAAAAAAAAAAGAGCGTCCCGGTGGACCGAAAACCTGAAAGGGCGGTCCAGGCAAAAATCAGGGATTTTCAAAACAAAACAAAAACAAAAAAACAATGCTATGGCTGCTGAGACACGCCAAGGGAACGATACACTGCGCCGGTACAGAAAGGGCGACTTCTTCCAAGATTTCTAGGTCAAGAGTGGACTTTCTCCCTAGTGAAAGCACTAGTTACTACTTTGCACTGAGCTTACCATATCAGATGGCTTGACCAAGCCCTCAAGAATGCCATATCCAATGAAGATTGCCGAGTGCTGTGCTGCAAAACCACTCCCCTTTCCAAACTTACATGTTTTGTCTCGTTCCATCGAGTCACCTGTCCCATACAGTTATACGATCATTCAAATCACATTCATACATTCATACATTCATACATCCACATCAATATTTGCATGTATTCACACATTCATGCGTACACCTGCATATGCACAACATCGATATGCACATGGCTGCATCAATCGCCCAGAGTCTGTTCCGGCATCATCCCTTCGGCTCGGTCCTCGATCATGTCTCAAGTGACAAGTTCAAACAAACGAACAACTTGAAACCTTTCAAAGGTGTCATCCCCAGTATGGCTGGTTCAGAAATGTCACCAATCAAATGGCAAGGTACCAGTTTCAACCAACGAACAACTCGTATCTACCTCATATCAAACGACGAGTTCTAACAAATGGACATTGCATCCTACGAGTTCTAACAAATGAACATTGCATCCAACGAGTTCTAACAAATGAACATTGCATCCTACAAGTTCTAACAAATGAACATTGCATCCAACGAGTTCTAATAAATGAACACATCTCATTCTACAAGTTCTAACAAATGAACATCTCTCATTCTACAAGTTCTAACAAATGAACGTCTCCCATTTTTCCTTCCCACCATGAGTCAAATTGGCAAGTTCTAACAAACGAACAATTTTCGCAATCATTCTATAGTTGTCTCATAAGCGTCATCCCCAGAGTATCTGTTCAAGAGGTGTCGCCAAAAGGTTTTGTCTTCATTAAGCTGTCATTCCAAACAAATGCAATAGTAGACAACCATTTTCCCAGTGAAACTACATTATCCCCAAGCGGAGTCGGATCCCCTTTTCTCCAAAGAACTTGGGTATCCCATTGTTATTTCTCATTCCAGTCAAGTCACCTTTGTCGTCCTGCATTCATGATTGCATCACAAGCATTTCACCATCATTTCATAACATCTTAGGTCAAAAATGGTGTACTTTGTATTTAAGTCTCTTCGGCCCGTCAAATTAAAGATTTCGTCTTCAAATCTCCGGACGAAGAAACTTAAATCGGGGCATCTGTCATACCCCAATTTTTGACCTAAGTGTTGAGGACAAAATCCTTATTTGATGTTTTAAGAATCACAAACATTATATATGTTTTTAACTTGTTATCTATTAATGTGTTTTGTGAGAAATGTTTCATGAAGAATGTTCTTGTTAAAGAGAAGAACATTCTAAACTCACATATAATATAATCAAAGCAAAAGAGCAACAAGACACATATTCACTTTCTGCTACAACATTTCGTCATTGAAAGCAAGAACAAATTGTTCCCTTTGTCTCACTAAAAAAGGATAAAAAGATACCTTTGAAGAATGTCACCAAAAGGGAAGCAAATCTAAGTGTCATGGGAAAACTAAGCAACAAAAGGAATGTTCAGTAACAAAAGGCCAAAGATCCACGTGAGTCTTAAAGAAAGAAAAACTAAAAGCTTACAAGAAGAATGTTCTCAAGAATGAAGAAGAATATTCTCAAGAATAAAGGAACAACAAAGAAGAATGTTCTCAAGAAGGTTCTGGTGAAAGGATGATTTGACAGTGCCACCATATCACAACTATCACACCTTCACACGTATGCTTGCTGTCACATAGTTGTAGCTCAAGAGAATGTCTCAAGAACGTTCTGCATCTCACAAACTTTCATTTTTTAGCATCCTTGCACCTCAAAGAGAAACACACGCACATGAGATATTTTCATGAAAGAAGGAAACAGCTGTACGTGATTGCTTACTATGAAACAGCTGTCTCAAAAGGCAAAAATGAAGAGAATGTTCTCATAACATTCTTCACTTGAGAAAACATATTTTTTGCAACACTTGTGCATCAAGCAAAGGCAAGAGCACATGGGCTGTTCTTTCATACAAGCTTCACAGCTGTATGTTAGTGTTCATTTCAAGTGAGCTTCTAAATTCAAGCCTCTATAAATACAACAAGCTAGCAAGGCATTTCTTCAGGAGCTTACACACACAAAAATCCAAAAACTCCCCAAACACACAAACAAACTTCTCAACAAAACTCTTTCCTTTCTCATCATCATCAACAAACAAACAAAAATCAAACAAAAAAACATCACACCATCTTCACCAAAACAAACAAAAATCAAACAAAACAACTCTTTTTTTTTTCCTTTCTCCTATTATCCCCACAAAGGTATATCATCTTCCTTTTTTTTTTTTCTTTCTTCTTCTTCTTCTTCTTCTTTTCTCTTCTCTCTCTCTCTCTCTCTCTCTCTCTCTCTCTCTCTCTCGTGCTTCTCTCTCTCACTCTCTCTATCTTTTTTTCTTCATTTATTTTACATTAAACACACAAATTAATCCAGAGTGCTCTGGTCCTAAAAATTAACTGTTAATATTATATTTTTGTTTAATTTAATTATTCTCCAGAACAATCTGGTCCTTGTTAATTAAATTAATCCAGAGTGCTCTGGTCCTCAATTAACTATTAATATTATATTTTTTGTTTAATTTAAATATTCTCCAGAACAATCTGGTCCTTGTTAATTAAATTAATCCAGAGTGTTTTGGTCCTAAACTAACTGTTAATATTATATTTTTGTTTAATTTAATTATTTCTCCAGAACAAGCTGGTCCTTGTTAATTAAATTAATCTAGAGTGTTCTAGTCCTAAACTAACTGTTAATATTATATTTTTGTTTAATTTAATTACTCTCCAGAATAATCTGGTCCTAATTAATAATCAAATTATTCCAGAATTCTCTGGTCCAATATTTATTAGTAATATTATTCTACTTTTTATTTTATATTTCTCCAGAATATTCTGGTCCGTGTTAAAAAACTTCATAATTCATTTTAACATCATTTTTCTCATTCTGCTTATATAATCCTTCTCCAGAATGTTCTGGTCCTATATATATATATATAATACTATTTATTTTGTCGAACTAACAATAAACCAAATATCTTTTTTTACGCCATGCGCGTTTAATTTTTTCTCAAATGGATCGCCATCGCTCAAATGCGAGTCCGTCCCTTTTTTAAGCAAATCTTTTTTTCACGCCATGCGCGTTTAATTTTTTCTCAAACGGATCGCCATCGCTCAAGTGCAAGTCCATCCCTTTTTTAAGCAAACTTTTCGCCAAGCGCGACTAAATCATTTTCATAAATAAAATCAATCAAAAAACCAAAAACATTTTCTTGCCCCAGAACTACGTAGCTTTGATTTCTCCATCGCACCTGGAGATACGTAGGAGCAAGATGAAACTCTTGTCAAGCACAATAATAAAAACAAAACCTAAAAAACATTTTCTTGCAGCACAATAAACAAAAAAATACAAAAACATTTTCTCACAGCACAATAAACAAAAAATACAAAAACATTTTCTCACAACACAATAATATAAAAAACAACAAAAACATTCAAATAACAAAAATTACAAAATATTTTCATAATAAACCTTGATTTTTAATCAAGTGATCGTTCTTTTTTACTTTTTTTCTTAATCAAATTTCAAACCAACTTTAATTCTACTTCGAGTCAATTTTCTTCAAACATTAAAAAACACCAACAAGCTTATTTCGCCACTTGGCTTTTTATTTTTAAAAAACCTTTTTCGAAACCAATAAAAAACACAAAACCAACCAAACGTCAATTTCTACCCCGAACTACGAGGTTTCTGATCCCTCACGGGTACGTAGGCAAAGGGCATTTGTCCTTTCGAATCAATAAAAAATGTATATAATAGGCTTCTTTTTTCTTTCAAATCTCTATTTTTTTAATTCCGTCTTTTAAACAAAATTAAGCAAGTAATAGCACAAAAAGTAAAATAAAGTCGAAAGGTTCTCGTAGAGTACTACGAATATTTAGGGTGCTAATACCTTCCCTAAATATAACTAACCCCCGAACCCAAATCTCTTTCAAATGGGTAATTTGAACTTTTTTCCCCTTTCTTAAAAAAATTAAAAGGTTCAGTCGTGAATAAAAAATAGTGAGTCAAAGCTAGTCAAATAGCGACGATCTCCCGAAAAATGACGCGACAATAATGCATAAAAAGCGGTGAGGGCTTTGCCCTGGAACGCTTTGTCGTTCAAAGCGGGAGGACTCATGTCCTGAAACACTTTGTTGTTCAAAGCGGTGAGGACTTAGGTCCTGATGAATGCTTTAACCATTCAATTTTCGGTGAGGGCTTCTGCCCTGTATATTGGTACCACATGCATGTGCATTGTTGCATAGTCGTCGTTGTTGTTGACGTGTCGTTGATGTTAAGTTGGTGTCGGTGTGTAGTCATCATGAAATGAAATTGATGCAAACTAATTATAATAAGAGGATGGTTGAAAATCAAGGACAATGCTATATTCATACATATGATTTGTTTGATGTTGTTGAGGTGTAATGTTGTTGTTTCCTTTCAATTGATGAATTATTTATATATATTATTTTTGATTGTGAATCTCACCCTTTCTGCTTGAAAATGTTGCCCTTCGTATGGGTAACTTGCAGGTGATCCTGAGTAGTAGTTGGTGGCTCAACGTCTAGGACCTGGTTACGTATGGGATGGGATTTCTATGTTATTTTCATTCCTGTGTATTGAATTTTGAGACTTGATGATGTAGTCTTTGTTGAAGTATTTGATGAGGCCTTTGTGCCAAGATTTTATTTAAGGATTAATTATGACTGAATAAATATTCCGCTGCAATTTTTATAAGTTGGCTGTTGAAGTTTAATAGTTTATTTTCTATTAAAGAATTTTTATATAAGCAGTGTAGTGCTCCGTTTGTGGTTTAACTCTGATTGCTTTATTTAAACTACGTATTTTTGGGAGCGGGGTGTTACAAGTGTTATTTTTAGGGTTTTGAGTCATTGTTATTTGTGAGCCTTTCTTGTATCATCTTGATACATGTTAAGGACTGTATTTTATTGAGCTGTAAGTTGTGTACTACTCCAAAGCTGTGAATCACGAAGGTAGGTAGGTTGTGATACACCAAAGCTTTTAAGCAAGGTGTAGTTTTGTTTTTAGGTAACTTCATCTTTTGTTGTGTTTGTAATCTGATAAACACAGGGGCTGTGATTGATTGTGGGAAGTGAGATGGGATCTCAGATCTAGGAGTTCCTAGGTTGAAGTCAATACGAGTAGGTCATAGGTCTAGAGTTGTAAACGAGGAGTTTGTTGTGAAACTTAGAAGAAGGACTACTGTAACACCCCGTTTTCCCAACAACGCAATATTAATATAAAATCAGAGTAAATCAACAAACGAAGCATTACACTGCTTTCCAAAAAATTTCATAAATAGATTAAAAATACTATTTATTAAACGACGTCAACAACATAATATTGCAGCGGAAAAATCTTTTTAAACATTTCAACCACATCATATAAATCTGGCACAAAGGCCCCAACATAAGAAATATTCAACATTTATTTTCAAAATGAAACTCCAACAACATGCTTCAAAATTTGATACATAAAGGAATGAAAATACAACAACTAATTCCCATCCCGTTACGTATCAGAGCCCTAAGACACATGAGCCACGACTTCTACTATTCTGGATCACCTGCAAGTTACTCATACGAAGGGCAACATTTTCAAGCAGAAGGGGTGAGATTCACAAACAATAATAATAATATATAATTCATCAATTGAATCTAACACGCTAAATATCAACAAATACTTCAATATATTTCTATATACTTCATGGATAACAACATAATTAAATTCATCCAACAACAACAACACAACAGCAGCTCAACCGACGACAACGACTAGGCAACGACACAACGACGAACAACAACAATGCAACAATGCACATGCATGTGGTACCATTTAAC